>JAHZMX010000227.1:0-21326 GCA_027743895.1 Seira musarum
ATTTTGCTGATTGAATGAAATAATGCAAATGAAGATCCCCATACATACATACATTTATACATATCACTGAATCTTTTAGAAAAGTTTTCTGGCCCAGTCCTTGTGGCGATTTGTGCGTTTTAAGTCCGTATTACCAGTGAAGAGCAGTGACCATCACACAGTTTTTGGTTTTATTTCTTCAGGGGACATTGAGAACTTAAAACCACTAAAGCGCATTTTGTACGATATCCTATCAATGTCAGCACCAACAGCAACAACATCCGATGAATGAAATAAGGTGGATGTGAAAATTTCCCCTTTAAATTCAAATATTATGCTCTGCTTTACTCATTTTTCAACACAACAACCCTTGTACTTAATATTGATCAGGTGCAAGGATTGTTGATGTTGTTAAATTAATTAACATGATATTTAAGTGCTACAAGGAAATATCAGGTATGATAAATTGGGTCATTTACATGTGTAATCTTCGGACTTGACATTTTCCCATTTTTTATGTAATCTTCAGTCAAATATATGCTATCATCATTTACAAAACAACAGTTTTCTAACAAGCTTCGTAGATTATGCGGTTGGCCACTTGTTCACCTTTTAATACAAATTATGACTTTAGAAAGTTTGCACCCAGTCTTGAACACTGTTCGTCCATCATAATGCATTTTGTATGAGTTTACGTAATTTTTAATGATAAATAATTAACTAAGCCGCTCGCAGTAATATAAGAATAACAATATTTTTGTGCAGATGAAATAGTATGCAGCCAATAGCCCAAGAAAAACCCTCTATTTTACTATATTTTTATTACGAAACGTAATATGCAACGATGTAAAATATCTAGAGTATTTTTTATGGCACGTACGAATTTTGTGAAGGTAAACAATAACAAGGCTTTCGAAACCACCGATACATACACTTTTGTTTCCGTTTCTTTTCTACCCCATCACATCACCATTATTTTATCTTCCTTCCGTTCTTCCTTCCTCTGCTGATAATAAACACTTGTACCCCCTCCGCCTCCTCCTCAGTCAGAAGTAATTGAACGAATGCTGTTGCTTTTAAACGTTCTTGAAGTGTGAGTCTAACGGGACAAAAGCCTACGATGGGAAATTTAAACCGATGCATTATGCAGAGTATTTTTTCACATTCATGAAGCTCATCGAAGTAGACTTAGAATAATTGTGTAAATGTTGTTTCATCAGATCAGCCTAAACAAATCTGGGAAGTAGGTGCTTGCAACAGTTTCGTTTCAGGCAAGACACACACAAACACACACGCAAGGGAACAAAGTTTCGATTATTATTTAACCTCAGATTAGAGTTACTCTCAGTCATATCATCAAGTTTGAATTGATAGTACTTAGGCAAAGTGAAAATAAGTTCACGTTATAAATATTTTTACAAGAATACAAAAACCTGATGATGGATAATGCTACGTTTTTGCATGAAAGGTTTGGTAAAGTGGCATGTGCTGAAACTTCCGGCTTTAGAAAAAGTAAAAGTATACTAACTATAATCGTAGGTATATTGTTGCAAGCAGGTGGATGAGGAAATTAGTAGACATGAATGAATTAAATGGTACGTGTGGGTTGAACTTAAGTAATGTAATATTAAGTAATGAAATGAATGATTGAAAAATGTTTTTCGCTACGCCATGGTATCCTCTTCATTTTAGACCTTACGAAACATTTAGAAATTCAACTGGGCAACTGTGGGGCTGTGAACTCAACTCAAACGGGGCTGATTTTTTTCAATATTTAGAACGATTAGTTGAACTAATGCAAACGTTGCAGGAGGCAAATGATATAATTAACTCGTGGCGTCTTTAATGATTGTTTTGCCTCAACCGAGATTTTTTAAATGCCCCTGACAGTTCATCATTTAAATTACATGAATTTATTCTGTTGAGGCGAACTACATTAGTTCAAATCGAATCATGTAATTGGTCGGGTAAAAACGAGAGTTTCTTAGGAAAAGGCTAAAGTATTCTAAAACTAAGTAATTTCATAGAATAATATAAAGCACGAAGTCAAAACATTTTATTGATCTTGAATACCGAAATGCACAGGAAGTTGCTATTTCTCGTAGAGAATCCTGGGAAATGTAAAAAAGGGAAAATCCTGTGATTATAGTTATTTGAGGGTTGTTTTTTGACCACTCGACCAAAGCCAAAATAGCTTCTGCTCCGGTTAAGCATCGCTTATCTAACGGGATTTGAAGTACATTGTGCCATGATCACATACATAATATATTTTATTAGAATTCTTATTTATCCGCAATCTATTTGCGAGGATGTACCTAAAACTTAGGTATCATGCTGGCAACACAGAATAATTAAGATGAGTAACTGCGACTGGGCAAATACGCTTTCATTTTTTTCGAAAACCTTCGATCGGATTCAGGATGTTGGCTTTAATTATGTATTAAGTGGAGTAGGATCTTATTAAGCATAGTTTTACCTGCCAGACACATAATTTATTTGCAGCCTCAGCCTATCATCTACTCCGCATATCCATTGACCAATTGGCCTGTTGAGGAAAGTTGCCCAAGTGCTTATCACAAGTAAAAGCGGTGAAACAATTGCGGATAAGATAAAGAAAACTACAAGCTCTTATCATCATCGCACTTACACAACAATAGAGAACCGTTTTTACTTTGTTTGCTTTGCTTTATCTAATGAGCAAAGTGCTAAGTGTTTCCTACTCAAGTAGTAGGAGAACTTTCGAAACCGTAATATTTGCTTACCCGGTTAGATAACACAGCAATTTACATGACGGCTACATGTAGTGCAGTGATACTTTTTTTTTTAAATTGGAGTAACGCTCTATAAAATTATTGGCATTGATTTCGGATCATCGGTAAAATACCTACCACTATTCCTTTTTTATCTAATTAGACTATAGTAATGGTAATCAAATCCACGCAGTAACAAACAGTGAATTTGAATGAACGGTTTCGGTTTCAATTATGCATAAGTAAAATATGCATACATCAAATCAAATTGAAAGTACAATTGAATTTCATTTTCAAAATTTTCGTTTCATTTACCCCACCACACGAACAACACCCGTTATCATTTTGATTTTGATTCCTAATTCGTATTCACTTCATTAAAATCCCTTTTTAGCAAAATAGCCCACCAACAAAAGATAATGCATACTTTCGCTGAACCTCATTCGCATCTGTACGTGTTTTGGCCCTGGTCTTGCTCCAAATGTGAACAGAATGTGTGTATTTTCTCTTCTTTCCATAAAATCATAAAACTGTACTTGCACCGGTATTAATTACAAAATTCCAAAAAAATAATTATAGTCCGATGCGCGGGGAGACAGGATAAAAATGGTAGCACGCTTTTACAAGCTATTTTTAAGCGTTTAACTATTCAGTAATTTAAAAGCGTGGAGCGAGAAAAAAGAAGTCTGCTTGCTTCTGGTGTGATGGTAAGATTTGTATGGTTCGTTAACAGCGTTATAATAATTGGCTACTTCTCCCCTTTTGTTTGTTTCTTTTGGTTGATGTTATGATGATGATGAGCGAGCACTTCACCACTGGTAAAGTCGGAAAAGCTCAAGAAGAGATGCAAGTTGCATCTTCTCAGACACGAACACGAAGTAAAAGGGCGATTTTCAGGTAAAAATACGAGGTGCATAATATAGTCTAACTACGTGGTCTCTAAATAGCGGTCATATTTTTCATAATCAGGCAAGGTAGTATTGCAGTGCTTGAACTTCTGCAAAAAGTAAAGCACGAGTTTTTTTTAAAAAATCTACTCTTGGAAACGGTGGGAATATTAACAAGGGAGATCACCTTACATTGAATTCAAAAAGAAACTATCCACATCTGTGGTTTTTTTTCGGCGTACAAAATTATTCATTGAATTTCTAGCCGTATGACGTCTCAAGTCCATTCGCCTCTGTGTGGCGAATCACCTCTGCTTATGTCTGAAAATCCATTTTTCAGATTTTCCCTGTTTTTATGACCAAAGAAATAATGAATAGCCAAAACCAAACCAGACAGCCGTGAGGCGTACGTATTTTTCTGAAACGTAATCCAAAAGTTTTACGGTATTTTATCTCGGTTCGTTGCAGGCAAACTTAGAAAACGTAAATGAATGAAAGCGGATGTTTACCTCACCAAAAAAGATGTCACTGGTGATTGTGGGTTTTCGGTTTCAGTAATTACAATAAAAGCCAAAACGGAAAAAATATATAAGCTTTGCATTATCCCTTAAGTGGTCAGCGATTGTAAAGTTTTGCGTAGTAAAATAAATAAGACTCGGGCAGTGTTGGACGTTAGAGTGGTTAAATAATGAACTGAAATCATGATTGCGAGACGAGATTATGACATATGATCCGATCCGAGTAACAAAGATTGTTCACTCGTGGTTATTGTTGTTAGACATTCAACTGCTCTACTGATCTCCTAGCTTTGTGAATGTGAGCACATAATCTTGGCACAGAGAGAAGAATTGTACAGTAACACATTTACCGAAATAATAAAACGAAACTATTTAAAATCTCAAACTCGGACTGTGTCTGGGCGTGGCTCTTTTCATCCTTCGCTTTGAAGTGCAAACAAAGATGACGAATGAAAATGTATATTAATCTTTTTGAAGTCGTGATTAATGCGGAATAGAAAGTTATGATTTTTCACTTTACTACTATTAATTATTTAGCTGCGTGCGCAGGCAGAGACTGACGTATAAACAAGTTAGCAGCTCATTAAGACCGCTTTCTTTCACGATTCCTACCATTCAATCTAAATCAGTTGATTAGAGTGTATCACTTTTTAATACACGAATGTCAAAATGGTCGTGACGAAATTAACATGATTTTTATCGCTTAATAATGGCTTGGGTGGATTCTGCTGACGTGCAAAATGTTTGTCGATTTCTGACAAGGGGTAGCAAAATTGCTCGGCATGGTCATGCGATCCACTTCCAGAACAATGACGTGAAAAATATCTAATTACCACATGATAAATCATTTTATTCGGTTTAAATATTTTTTAAAAAAAAAATTGCTCGGCATGGTCATGCGATCCACTTCCAGAACAATGACGTGAAAAATATCTAATTACCACATGATAAATCATTTTATTCGGTTTAAATATTTAAAAAAAATCTTTAAACCAGTGCGTAGATCCAGTAAAGTAAAACTTCATAAAACAGATGAACTTACATATACTCATTTAGATAACATCAACATTTGTCAGTTTTTTTTGCGTTTTATGTACTTCACACCCTATTCCCTTAACATAGTTTCTTGCGAGGTTATTTCTCAGAACGAAGCACCGGAAGCACTGCATGTTGCAATTCTGAATACATTAAAATATCATTTTCGTAATTCTACAGAATGGATTGTTACAAAAGATAATCAATACTAATTACAATACTGACGTAGGCCATTCAATAATTTGATAATGGTTATTATGGATTCATATTTGCATATTTTGATTATAGTTATAGACCAGACCACGAAGATGGGTCACACTAAACAGGAAATATTTTTGCTACTCAAAATCTTATTTGGTGTTTAGTGTCTTTATTATTTTATTGTATTCCTTTTTTTAACTATAAATTTATTTGTTTCAGAACATTTGTATAAGTTTTGTAATGCAATTTAAGAGATTTGCTACTGGTACACCATTTTCCTGATCACTCGTCAGTCTAAAGCGCAAAGATCATTTCAAAGTATCTTGGCAGTCACAGGCACTGTAGCTACCACTTTTCTCAAACGGCGGCAGAAGTTTTATTCTCTTTCCCTGCTTTCATCCAATTCCAAACCTTAAACCATCAAAAAGTCTCAAGACAAGTCTCAGTCTCAATCCCAATTGCATACAGCAAAATTAGTGTGGCTGGGTTTCGAGTGCAGTCCCGTTGTTTTTCTAGACTCATTAACTGATCATAAAACTACAAGAATAATATTCATTTCGTCTATTAGCACAGCAGAGCGCCACACAAGCACTACTGCAGTTGTATCCCCGCCTCCTCTAAATACCCCTGCTTAATTCCACTTCAGTTTATTCATTATTACCGGTGGTAGGCCGACTCGCCAAATGACTGACAAATTGCGACCCTAGTAAAGACGTTGGTGGTATAACGTTTTCATCTCTCAAATATATTATTTCTTTATTACAGTCCCAGAACTGCAGAACATTTGAAAATTGCACCATACGCACTATAATCTTGGTGAATTATAAGAAGCGCTACACCACAATAAAAATGGAAATGTGTAAAAAGTACTTCGAACCCGCCAGAATACATAGGTAATTATTCCGAAATATCTGGAGTAAAGCAATGAACTCAGAAATGCGGAAACTCTTTCATATTTAGTCCCCGCAAGAACTGTTAAGGTGCTTTGAAATCTCGTAAAAAATCAATAATACACCAAAAGCATCCTGAAGCTAAAAGAATGCGTAATTATCGCATTAGAGTAGTACACGGTTTTTGATGAGCAATTCATTTTATAGGAAATTTTGCAATGGACAAACAAACCAGGAAATACTTTTAAGAGGATGATAAAAATTTTACGTGTCAATCGTGTTGCTTTTGCTATTGCTTCACGTTAATTGTGAAAGTCACGCTGATTCAAAATGTAGTTGCATTGCGTGAGCAAATATTTTCACGTAGGGCAAAATGAAAACGATCCTTTGTGTGCATACAAAATCATCATCCCACCACATCCCGTCATGTTCAGTAATTGTAATCGAAAACTGTTAATTTTTTATAAGATGTTACGTTCGGTGAAGACAAGCTAACAAAATCACTTTTGTTTATCCATGTTGCATTGCGTTTGCGTGCCTTGTGGGCGCTTCAGAAAGCAATTAAACAAAGTACACCTCAACGACCATGTTAGCGCCATCAAAAAAGTGCAAGTTGTGCCATTGTTGAAATACAAGAAAAAGGGTTTGCCACCAAAAAAACAAAGATGCGGTATTGTTTAATAGTGTTGATTCATGTTTACTAATTAATTACGTAACGCTATATAAATATGAAGTGATGTGATATGAGCTTGAAATAGCTGCAGGGCTTCATGTGTAAAACAAAGATGCGATATTGTTTAATAGTGTTGATTCATGTTTACTAATTAATTACGTAACGCTATATAAATATGAAGTGATGTGATATGAGCTTGAAATAGCTGCAGGGCTTCATGTGTATTCATACAGTTGTAACCTATCATAATAATTTTGAGAATTCGGGCGCAAAGGGCACATACATAATTCTGTTTCATACGGCACCTGTGGTTAATTTGCCGGTTTTATGGAAAAGTCATACCAGTTTTATGTTCAATTCATTAAAACGCGCTAATAATGCCTAAACGAAGATTTGAATACAGAATCATTATTTTCAAATTCAACTCAAAAGACATCATGACTTTTATCCTAATAAATTCTCAGCAAGTATGCTTCGTTACAGTCGTGGTGATGGGTTTGCCACAAGCACAAAATTGTTTTTTTATATTCAAGACACATACTGAAGATGCTTTGTTTACCTGAAGAATTTTTATAGAAAATGTGCCTTGCCTTGTCTTGTTTGCAGGATCGCATAACTTTTGTTAACCCATTGTTGCTATTACAAAACTCTTTTTGGCAAGCTTCTCATATCTCACGTTCTTAAAAGCCTTTTCTTTTCCCTACGCATTTAGGAATTCTAGTTTTGGGAATTTTTGTAGTTTTATGCAAGCAAGGTACTGCATTGTTGAGTGAATAAATTAATGCATGGTGATACTATTTGTGAGAGGTTCACTCACTCATCCACATTGGGCAAGATTTAAGTAAACACAAATTTTAAATTCACCATCAGTAGTGCGGCTGCAGTAAGTCTCTAACTAACTGTCTCCTGTCTATAGAGCTATGGGGTTGCCTGACCAGGTATCGGAAACTGGATAGGTAGGTATGTCAGCCAAGCCACAACAATTAACCGACCAAATTACAAAATTGATTGTTGCTGAGTGAGAAGGAAATAATGCAAAAGCATGATCGCTAATGTAAGCAAGCAGTACTCACAACACTACAAAGTTACGTAATTTTCATGGGAAAGTATTTTGTGAGCTAAACAATACGGCAAAAAAAGACAACCCCATTTTTTATTATTGATTTTTAGGGCGAGTTGGTATGTATGTACCTAAGGCTCATAATATCGTATAACTAAAACAAAAACCATATTTGTTTCAACTAAATCAATCTATTTTTTGCGGTTTAGAATAGAATCCTTAATTTTTTGACCGACTTAACCGAATCCACAATTTCTGAGAAGTAATTGATGATGCACAATACTGACCTATAGTCAAATGCATGTTGAAGGAACTTTCCTGCCTAAGGCCTCCCCATCAGCATATTACACAAATCCTTTACTGATGTGGGACATCGCATCAAATGAGAAATCCTATTTGAATGGGACCTGATCCACCAGCGATATCTTTGTCAATGCAAAATGCAGTTCGTTATTGTATTCTTCCTTCTTTTTTAATTTATTAATGAGTGGATGAACAGACCACAAAGGAGTACTGAAAAGATCTTATCAGGGGAAAAAAGAAGAAACAAAAACGTGGTTAATTTGTTTGCTTCTCCTCGTGACTTTTAATGCATCATTGTTTACACAATAGGCTTCTTAAAAAATTAACAATGAATGAATAAACTTGTGGCTTTTGAATAATGAAATGAACTACTACAATAATGTTACAAACTTGAATCTTTAAAAGAACTTTGATTGTGGTAATGCAATAAGAGCAACATCGATAACAAAATCAGGTATCACAGCTCAGCTTGGTAAACATGTATTATGGCACGAGACCACATGTTACAATTACGATTACGATTTGAAACTTGGACTGGTATTGCATATTGTTGTTGCCTCGTGTAAATTAAAATTGTAGACAGGGTTATCAACATTTGATGAATAAATATTATAAAATGCAATCGTGGTATTGTATGCGACTTAAAATCAACCACGACACAAATCCCGGGGAAAAGACGAATGACATCTCGTTAGTGCATTACTGCGCTTGATATTTGCCGAGTCGTGCCCTTTGACGCGGAAAGAAGCTTCCCAGAGGAATCATGTTAGCCGCATGGGCTCGCCGTAGGACAAGAATCTGCTCATAAGAAGGATGAGACACAAATTCAAAGGTTTTATTTTGCTTGCCGTGCAATGCTCACCACTCATGTTCAGTCAGACTGAAAATTATTCGGAGTTGACGTGATGCCTCTCAATAATTGTGGATAATTTAGGTTAGACATATGAACTAATGACAACTGCTCATGCTGATTCGTCACAGTGGGACTAACTGTTCCAGTAATTAAGCCTAATTATTTCATAAAATCTCTTTGCGCTTCTCTAAAAACCTCAGTTTGTGATGAAGAGGAGATTTAAAAAAAGTATGCTTGTAGGTTTCACATCTCTTCAAACAGTGTGGATTTGTAGCTCTACTTTACTCGAGAAGGAGGATGAATAGTTAATAGTTATTTTGTTGACTATTTTATTACGTACAATTAACCCGAAAGTAAAAAAATCAATATCCTAACTTGCTTGGCTCATTCTAAAGTGTGACGATGAACTTTCAGGTGTAAAGTATAAATTTTAAATAATCCATCTAAAAGTAGAATATTGACTCGGCCTATACAACACCATTCCAAGCAGTAATGCAAAGTGTGATCCTATCATATATCTTGTTTCGATCTCTACGCAGATATTTAGCATGTAAGCACAAGTTGCCTCAAAGTTAGCACTAAATTATCTCAGCTCGAGGGAATAGGAACAGACCCCGTCATTATCGCTTTTGGGTTGCATTTTGCAATGGAGGCCTATTATGAAGGATTCAAGTTAAGCTTAAGCTAAACCGATCAAGTGAGTACAAAAGACAATGCGTATCAATACCACTACAAAATACGTAACAATAATCCAATTCATTTGAGATTGAGCAGGAGAGTAATTTTTTTACATACAGCACATGCAAATTTCCTTTTTATGGTCATGCCTCAAGGGTTAAACATTGAACATTGAATTGCAAAAAAATTGCAAAACACGTTTTAGTTTTAAAGTGCTTTTTAAAAACAACGAAAATGTCTCACGACGGCTATAGGCATTAAGTTGTTTAATGATCGAGTTTTACGTATTCATTTTCACCTGTCTCGAATTTGTATCGTTGACCAAGAGCCAACACACATTTTTTATTATCGATTCACTGACATAATGGATGCTAATTTTTTTAAATATAATATGTACTTCCCAGCACAACAAGCTCAACTCCTGAGGTAATCTAAGTCAAACAGAGAAAATTACTAAAATGCTGTGCTGGTTTGATTATGATGGCAAACCAGCAGAAAATGTAACCATATCAGATAAGTAAGTAGAAGTGCTCAAGTAAGCTTCAAATGGTGGCCACCACCATACTCACACTTCCTTCGCACAACTTATTTCATTCCCCGACACTGATGCAAAATAGAGATTTTTCCTGAATCAAGAAGTGGTAAAGTAGAATGAAGTTCTGTGAAAAGATTGATATTGATTGAGCCAATTCATATGGTTTTCACAGCTTTAGCTCACAAAAGTACCTAACTAGTAATGTACCCGTATGATTTTTACAATTCATTTGCTGATAAGAGGTCATTTCAATCAAATTACTTCAGGGAAAAGAAAATTACATTTTTTCTTCACGACGACGTACTTTGGCGAACATCCAGGAAATAATAGTTCACAAGTTAGTTAATCTAAAACGATGATTTCATTTTAGGCATTTCAATTCAGTTGAGAGAGCAACAGACCAGGAGTACCAGAGCTTGTGGCGAAACTTGAAATATTTTGCTTCTCATAGATTCGGAAGACATTGCAATCCCTCTTAACCATGAAATTTTCGGAACTTGAACGTACTAAAAACAACCATACTTATAAGTTCATTTACATTAGCCCACTTGATTCAATGACATCGAAGCGAAGGAATGAACAATGAACTGGCTCATTATCCGTGAAGATACACAGGGGTCAAAATTACTTTAATTTAAATCATCAAATACTCTGGCCCGTCTATGTATGGGGGTAAAAATAAATCTATTTCTTCTCTGTTGAAAAAAGAAACTTTCATTGTCTATTCTGGAATGCGGTCAGATTTCACCTCTCTGGGGCTCATCTGAAATACTGATGAAACAATGAAGTGGCAAGTGAAGCCATCCCCCAAAACAAAAATTATGTTTGCATGTGGTGTGATGTGGTGAGATCCCATAGAACTTGAAATAAACCTTATGAAAGGAATATTTTTGTCAAAAGAGGCTTCAACTGGAATAATATAAATTCAATTCATTCTTCCATTCGAACTTGAGCCATAGATGTAAATATGAAAAGGGAAAGTACATCTTCATTTTAAGAAATGAATGCATACCTGCACCAACCAACTAAATGAAATGGTATTATTATTTTGTCAAGTTTGTCACTTTGTACAATAAATGATGGTAGATATGTAGTCATTCGTGCGGTTTTTTGATTGGCCTTCATCTCCACTTTACTCTCAGCAACTTAATATGCTTAATTTATGGTTCAGGTTGTGTTCGCTTATGACTCGCTCTTCTTTTTTATGACTAGAATATCCTTGAAAATATTGTGCTTTTGTCGCTTTACAGCGCTTCAAGTGACAGTTTAAGACTAAAAAATTGCAACGAAATCCTAATATTTTTTTTTGTTTTTCTTTACAGGTAAGCCCATTAAAGGGACAGAGACAGTGTACCTTCACCAGAAAATTAACTGCCAAACATTGAAAAAGGCTCTTCCATCAGTTCGTAAGCTATGAATATTGCGAAAAATTCTTCATGTCATTATTCACACATAATAAAAACAATATAATTTTAGCCTTATCAATTCTTTTGTTCTTCCAAAGAAAAGGAGAATGAAAATTTTGAAGTAGCAGAGGCGTAATGTATATTTATTATTGGAATATCAAAACGTTCATTACATGATGATAATCATGAATAAAAGATGAAAAAAGAATGAAAAACGTGTTGATGACATTGCATTTTTGTGAAAGAAAATTAAGAAGTCACTGCACTTTTTTTAATCATCAAAATGGATCTAGCCTAAGCCAACAAAGCTGTACCACCTCACCAAAAAAGATTACTAGAATCAAGATACGTGAATATAAATCGTAGTAAAACAGGTAGGAGACGAGGATGTTGATGATGATAATGACGATTTGATAGGAAAATAAGAAGTGGATGGATGGAGAGATGATCATGATCGCGGTGGGATGGATGCGTTTTGAGAATATATCGTGAAGACGAGTGCGTTGACCATCTTCCTCTTTCTTGTACATGCACCCTTTGTGTAGGTTCAGTATGTAAAGTAGGTTACTCATTACACGGTCAGTTGTCAACATTCCGTAAGTTGTTACTGAATGTTGATTAAAAAAGGCGAAAGTGGTCTAGACTCTTCAACATTTCCTTGGGATAGACGACTATTACCATACGCAGTGTTTTGCGTGCAATGCAAAGTAAACTAGCAAGAAAAAAAAACTTGATGAAAAGAAGACCTCTTATATTTTTTGCTCTTGAATGCACCGAAGAGAAGGCCATTCTACACTTTTGATTTTCTATAAAAAACGAGCGCATCAACAATTTAGGCACTTTTATATTTTATATGTCCATGTACGTGTAAATGGAAGCAAAAAATGCAATCAACAAGTGTCTTGTCATAAAACGTTTGATAGGTAGATATAAACCTCTATTCTATTTCCTGTACGACAGTTGTATAGTCGCGCCCGATTGAGACGATTGGGAATGTGGTGATTGATTAAAATTGTCGCAGGAAATAATGTTTTTGCGAGATGATGTGCCTAAATGTTCTACAGTCCAAGATCTTTAAAAGCAAGGTGACCAAGATCATTATCAATGTCATTTTTTTGATTAATTCAATGAAAAAAGTAAAGTATCTAATCTAAAGCGAAATGATATATTTATTTGCCACGTTATTTACTTTACGCTTTACTTACAAGAATTAATCAAATAGGCATAACTAGGCTATACTGAACATCCACATTTTTTTGATTAATTCAATGAAAAAAGTAAAGTATCTAATCTAAAGCGAAATGATATATTTATTTGCCACGTTATTTATTTTACGCTTTACTTACAAGAATTAATCAAATAGGCATAACTAGGCTATACTGAACATCCTAGTGGCTTAATTATACGTAGCAATAAGTAACCTTTATAACTAAAGTATTTGATGGGGAAAATTTCAATAATTTCATCCTGTAATATTGGTAATAATATTCTAATTTTTTTTAACAGAGATGAGATTTATTAGGTACTTTATTTTGAAATAAATTCCATAATTTTTATTTGCGAGCGGCGACATTTTCTTACCTTATCGAAACTGCTAAATAGAATTTGATATTAAATTATAATAAATGTAAAGAGCTAACTTCCTGTCTTAAGCGTAGATTTTAAAGGGCATCAGTTTTCAAAAATATTACCGCTCCGTATGGTAGAAGGGTAAATCAAGATAGGCCTAAAACTTGAAAAGTTTGTCCTTCATTGAAACGAAATGTTTTGATCGAATACATACTTAACTGATAAAATCAAATGTTGCTTTCCCAAACCATCGTATTCAATCTTCATCCTTTTTCTTTATTATGCACTTCAACTTTTAATTGTAGAATGTAAAACCATTGAATAGCATTTAGGATTGAAAGAAACAAGTAAAGGTTAACAATGAGTTCTGTTTCTTTGTTATCCTTTCTTTTCAATAAGCTTCTGGTTTTTATTGTTGTTTTATTTACTAGTCTTTGAAAAAACTGTTTCAATAGGTGGAATTTGGAATAGCAAATCTGGGCCTGGGCCAGCGTAAGCTGCAAAAGTTTTTCTTTATTTTGTAAATTTTCTTTGTTAAAAATTACGTTGAAAACGAAGAAAAAAAAATCCGTCGAGTCACTCGTTCTGCTCCACGCTGTTTCTCTCGTCAAGACAAAACGTTTTTCTTGCAACAAATTCTTCTTAAGAAACCAACAAAGTGTTAAAGTTCTTGTAAATTCAATTTCCACTGTTTTTATTCCAGGAAGTTTAATCAAAACGGCTAGATAACGTCACTTGATTACTAATCTAAAGAAGTACAATTTCACTCAGAAAAAAACTTGAGATTCTTTTTACTTTTCATTTGAATCGATAGCATGCTGTGCTTTTAAGGCCGAGGAGTTTTCGGTTTTTTAATGCCGTAAACAAAGTGCGTCATAATCACAGTCTGTCGTAGTAGACAAACTCTTCATGCATGTATTATGCTTACCCAAACAAGCTCCCATTAAGAGGAGGGCATTGCTCAATACTAATACATGCATGACCAAACAAGTTGTCTAACGTCTGAGATTTCGAACTTTAAAGAAATGACTTTTTAGAGTAAAACCACCCCTTTAAAAACTGAGGAAATGTCACCGACCGATGCATGCATGGTGACAGTGAAATGACTTCCTGAAAAATTGT
Organism: Seira musarum; assembly: GCA_027743895.1. NCBI lineage: Eukaryota > Metazoa > Arthropoda > Collembola > Entomobryomorpha > Entomobryidae > Seira > Seira musarum. Next base: position 14,460 of record JAHZMX010000227.1, read on the forward strand.
AAACCAAACCGCAACTACACTACAGTGACAATGAAATTTATGGCAACAACGCAAGGAATGACGAAAGTATTTTTAAAAATCGATTATGTAAAAATAATCTATATTGCTATGTAGTGCATTTGCGCTTCCCAAAACAAGTTTATTGCTTCCACTCATGTGCAACCAAAGCAGAGCAACTTAAACCAATCAACCATTAAAAATTTCAATTAGTTCAAGACTCATGAAGTTTAACTTCTGACATAACAGCTATGGCTCAACGTTTTCAATTTATGTTCATTTAGATTTATCACCTTTTCGTTTATTACATCACTTGACATTCAAACTTATTTTGAGGTGTACTATTTATTTACGTATGCACCATTGAAAAACTGGTATTAATAAGACTTATGAATCAAGCGTAATTAAGGCTACTATAATAAACTGGCTTTACAAAATTGAAAAAAATGTTGATTCGGAGTTTGATTTACATACTTTTAGTCGGAGAGAAAGGGAAAACTAGACTATTAGGACCAAATCAACAAGTAAGAAAAGAGAACAAGATAGTATTAAATCCGAGGTTTTGAAGACAAGTCATGCCTGATCTCAAATTAAAGTAATTTAAAGCAAAGAGTTGAAGTCAAGAGTCCGTTTCTAATAAAAATAACATTTTAATTCATTCATATCGATAATTTTTAACTATCAAAGATCTTTTTGCTCTACAAAAAAGTAAAAAAAAAATACTATGTATCATGGTTTGATTGTGATTAGAGATTACGGTTGATTTTATGATTGTGCATGCACAACTACCTTAACTGCATATCTGGGCATAATGTACCAAACAATTTTTTTACTAATCTAATTTTTCCTTTTATCCGTTTTCACTGCTCCACTTCTACTCACTCACGATGCTGGCGTTTGTATACGTATCATTTATGGGATTTAATTCACATTCTCATGATTTTGTTTGTATTTGAAATGACAATTTCCGCGGAAGTAAATAGTTTTTTTCTTCATTCATCATTTGACATAATTTTTGCTTTTACTTTACTGTTTCTTCCCAAGATAAACTTGTCGTTTTCAACCGTTTCGCACGAAATGAGTAAATATAAATATTATTTGTGTTGTTTACTGTACGTTATCATCATCATTGTATCTCCTCTCCCCTAATCACAGTTTCGTTTGTAATGTGTAAGTCTAACTTGCAATATCGTACGAATCAGTTAATAGTTTAGTAGCTAATTTAACTACGCAGACGTATGGTTATTGTTGACAAGTCTGCCTGCAGGAGACTTAAGTCTTAAGGCCTGTGATTTGCGTTGCATTGATGTGATACCCTTTTCCTCTCTAATCACCCACAAAAGTTCCCACATTTAGAGTTGAGAGCGAGCTTTGTAGGTTACACAATTCCCAATCATACCCATGCACAGTCAAGCAAAAAACAGGGTTAGTAATGGCACTAACGCAAATTTTATCTTGAGTTAAGTTAAAGCTGTGTAAATAACATTACTTCCCTTGTTACTTTGTATTTTATATCCTCAAATCGCATTCTCATCCTCAGTCTGTCCGTCTAACAAATTGACTTCAAAAGATTTGATTGTTTGTCCATCTTTACCTGGTTGCAATAATCTAATCATGATACGCTGCAGTAAAAAATCTGCAACAGCCCTACCATTATTACTATCGTACCACACCACCTTCGCAAAATGCATTGTCCTTATAACTCGTAAATAATGGGGTAGTGGTATTTTAACGGGAGTCTGATAGGAAATAGTAGCCTCCTTATTTTTTCTTCACTTTTTATAAAGCCATTTGAGTCCAAAGAAAAACGAACGTTTTTGTTCTTTACAGGGGTCTCATCTCCAATGCAATAATGCAAGCTTCCTCTCAAATGTGGGATGTATTTTAAAGCTTTACATCCAATTGTAAAGAAATAAAAGATCGTTAGCACATGAGCATGAATAAAGATATTGTTAAAGATAGAGGTTAACTCAGGTGGCATTTATAAGAATATCTTGAAACGATTTTTAATATTTGGATTCGGACATCCCACCTAGCCGTGAAATCCGTTAAAAATTTAAATATCTTTGAAGGGAAAATGCCATCATGATGTGATATGAAAAAAGTAGTTACTTAAACCGTGAGATAAGAAGCAACTATGCAAAATGAATTCGCGACATTGTCTGTATGCTTACGTACTATAAGTCAATAAATCCACGTTCTGCTCTACTTGTGTTGGTGACTGACTGAGGTGGTGCTGACAAAAGAGCATTTTTCTAGCTCACAGGCAAAAAGATTTTTAAGAAAAAAATGGTATTGACATTGTAAAAATGGTTCGGGTGTAGCTGCTAGCTGACTGCCTTCATTCTGTCATTACCAAAAATACCATCATTAACTTTTTTATAGTTTTGTTGATTCAAATTTGATTTTTCATAGTTCATGTGTGGCATTGACTTTCAACTCTTGAAATTCTTGGATCCACAATCATGATTCATGTGTGGTCAAAAATAAAGTCGTTGTCAATGTCATTCTTCTTAATCACTGTAGCAGTAACAAAGCCAAAAAAAACCTTTTATGTGTGAAAATTTCCCCTAAATATGGCCATGCCATTTCTAGACATTTTAAATTTGTAGGGGATTGCTAATTAATGTTACGGTCATGGTCGGACGGCCCAAGTCCAAGTAAGTGTGAGCAGTCGAATGTGGATCCAAAACTTTCCTACACCACAACTCATTTTAGTTCAACCCCTCAAATAAAAATACTAATTTATGAGGAGGTAATCACAATGAGCTTATCTCGATCTCTTAAAAAATACTTCGTCTAAACTAGGTCTAATGTGATCTTTATCGTCATCAAATGAAATGGCCATTTTCACGCTATCGTTTTAATACTAATTTCCTGTTAGGTGTAATAAGTCCTATTTTTTAGCGAACGACTTTAAAAAATCGTAATTTTATGTTTTGCCAAGCGTATCGAAGTTCACTCCTACGAAATGCGATGACAATAGGTAAACTCAGCATTCAATGTGTCTGCCTGAACAAAAATAATCATGAATGACGCAGAACACAAGGAGAATGAGCACAGTTACCTATATGAGCAACTATTTAGAATTACTTAAAACTCCATAATAGCTCAAATGAAATCGTAAATAATTCGCCTTCACTTATAAAACGTTCGACATATGTAAGCCTTCCTCCGTCTTGCCTGGTGCGGTCCTTGGGCCGTAAATCACGTACTCTGATTCAAAATTGACATGCTTCAAAACTACTAACAAGCCTTCTTTCCTCGAATTTCAACTAAATTATCCTAAAATACTTAACAGGAATAAATAAAAAAGAATGAAATTTAGGTCAAATGCGTTTTTAAAATCTGAAATATTTGGTTCATTCCTCCGAGAAAAGGAATACAAACTGAAGTGAGTGCTAAAGCAAACACATCATTATCGTCATCGTTTTTCTATTTGACTTCACCACTAAATTGGACAGAAGTTAAGCATGCTTGGCCAATTCATGAAAGACTATCTAAATAAGAAAAGAACAAGAACAGCTTGGTTGTGGNTTGGACAGAAGTTAAGCATGCTTGGCCAATTCATGAAAGACTATCTAAATAAGAAAAGAACAAGAACAGCTTGGTTGTGGCTTCCGCTTGAGCAATGTATACAAGTGCTTCAGTTTTGACGGATTGACACAAAAAAAATATTATATTTTTTTCATCGCATTGTAGTTAAAATTATGGCTATGATATAAAGAATCTGACATAAGCCTGGGTAAAAAGATGTACATAACTTCAAAGAAAAGTACATAAATCGGACGATTAACTTGAAGCGTGCTATGATTATTTTACTCATCTTTTGTCGCAAATCTTTTATGATGAATTCACATGTAAAACAGTTCCAATCTCTCATGTTCTTCACATGTGGCCTAGTTTAGATTTTTGTTTTGTTAAAGATGAATTATATAAAGTGAATTTCAATTAGTTGAAACAACCAAAAGAGAACAATGAATATAAAAAACACCTGTACTATATTATTAAAGATTGAAGTGCATAGTAAAGTTGTAATGCAACTACTTTGCATCTGATACCCCCAAAGTATCGTGCAAAAATTCCCATTGTTCTGTCCCTTATTCCATTATTCAGGATTGGAGGACGGCACGGCGGATTGCGGATAACAAAACAAAATAGAATGAGGAATTGCTGCCAATTAAAGTTTTGAATGGGAGTCGAGTCGATCTGTTTGTAAGACATATTTCTGGCAAGATACCACCATGGCTTTAACGGTGGTGGCCTGATTTTACATGCAGCTCAAGAGGGATTCGGTGAAGATCTTTGTTCTTCAAATGAGACAGATCTTTATCTCAAAGCGAACATATGTAAGTAGGCAGTCGGCAAATAAATTGAAAGGGTGTTAAAACAAAAATGCATAATAAAAATTACGAGGATCTGCTTATTTCCATTGCACCACAACCACCGCCGCGCAGTTGATTGAATTAAGCGTAAATGGATTACATCTTTCTATAAATGGTCCTGGATTACCAAATGTAAACGAAATATGTATTGCATTGTTCAAGCATGAACAAACGTGATTTCATTTTTGTGCGCTGAAAAGGTGTCACTTGTCCTTAAAATTGCAAAGCCGAAACGAAAGAAAAATAAGTCCTGACTCTTTGTATTCCATCTTCTTCTCTTTACCATGAAAGTAAACTTTTTTAGTCACGCCTATTTGACATTTTTCAACCGAGGAGTAGCACTAGTGGAATGGAGTGTGGGATTGAAACCATGTCCGCACGAGACTATGATCCTCATCAATCCATTCATTCATTCAAATTTAATCAACGCAGTTTCTTAAAAAGCTTCTTCAAGCATTCTGATTTATGGAATGCTATTGTGCACCACGGTCACGGCTCATCATCATGCATCCATCCCTTCGTGTTTGTTAAATTGATCGTTGAGAAAAAAAAAATAGCTGAAGTGAAGATCAGGACAAGGTTCCCCTCTGACTTTGTCAGCCGCTTAGCCGACTGCGGCGAATGCCAATCTGTCTTAAAAAGATTTGTTCTATTATGTCGGTCGGTATTTTATACGATATCCCGTCACATATAAGTAGGAGCATTAGAAGTCCCTAAAAGGATACTAATAAATGATCTCATCAGGCTCATTTAGCGCTTGTCAATGTACCTTTGTAGAGCTCATTAGAAAAATGATATGTTCGCACCGCCTGCGATAAGTAAAATGGGAGGAAGTCCGTCTAGTAGTTGCGCTGTGGGTTGCAGGAGGTTTTTAGATTATGTCTTCATATTCTCTATTACATCAATCGCTCTCTATGGGGCAAACACTACTCATTAGAAAAATGATATGTTCGCACCGCCTGCGATAAGTAAAATGGGAGGAAGTCCGTGTAGTAGCTGCGCTGTGGGTTGCAGGAGGTTTTTAGATTATGTCTTCATATTCTCTATTACATCAATCGCTCTCTATGGGGCAAACACTCTACAGGTCATTCATTCTACAGGTTTGATGCAGGGTCAAGTTGTAAAAAAGATGGGATAAAAAACTCAACACAGATACATTCTAGCAACAACCAATGATGCGGTAATGAATGATGTGGCAATTTAGTTGCTGATTGCATTAAGGTAGGAATCTACAAAACTCTGATTTGGATAACAGTAAACAATTATGCTGTCAAAAACACTAAAGATCATGATTGAACAAAACCCATTAGCATGGATTTCAAACAAAGAAAATTTAAAATACAGAGTAATGAATATTGACTACTTTATAAAGCTAATCTAATTACGAAGACAGTTTAATTAAGTCATATCATGACACACGTTCGAATAGGGCATAAAATTGAGACATAAGAATTCCTTTATTTTTGTCGCTTGAACTTACGGAAGAAGCAAATTAGAATTATTATAAGCAATTGAATTCTTTATTTAATTAAAACGTTAATTATGTGCATGTTAATTTGCATATAATGAATATATTTTACTATTTATATTACTTACTCCTTCTGCGTTTTTGTAATTTTTAAAATCAAAATATTATGTTCACGATTTGCGAATAACTTTAGATATTGGAGAAACTTGTTTCAACACATCATACAAGTAGGTAGGTCATAGTCATGTAGGTATATTGTAAATGAGGAAAGTGGATAAAATATTAATATTTGCTGTGGGCCATCTTTTAAAATGTCAAAAAATTATTACCAGCAGTAATTGCGCTACTAATTTAATTTGTAAAAAGGTAAGTTTGACGCTTCATTAATTGCATTACACACACGTGTTTGGACACATTTTACTACTTAAGTTATTTTTCTACATAAGTTTGATGGGGTTTCTATGTTCTTTCAAAATGTTGACATGAAATTAATCTTCTTGAGTTGGTGAGGAATAATGGTAATGGTAGAGCCTTTTTAAAATAATGGAGCTTTTTGAAAATGTGTTTTTATGAATGAAAAATTTAATATTTTTTTTGTATCAACAGATCCAAATGTAAAATGCAACGATTCACAATTCAGATGCGACTGTGGCGTGCCACGGTGCATAGACAAGAGTTTAGTTAAAAATGGAGAGAAAGACTGTGAAGATGGGTCGGACGAAGGTGAGTTTATAGACTTCTTTCTTTTATCATCAATAAGCAATTATCATTTTCATCTTGACGTTCAATACCCCATTCAACCCAGGTTTTATCTTGGTAATTCGTTATAAACTAAACTTGCGTAACTTTTCAAAAAAAATATGATTACAACATTGTCAGTAGCGAGTTTCACCATATCCGATATTCGTAACCGATATCAATTGAAGCGGTTACAAGTTAATTTTGTTTTTCTTCTTCCCCTTCCAACACCTATGAAAAGCAAACAAGGACAATGACACTAACAGTGATGATAACTGC
>JAHZMX010000228.1:0-11540 GCA_027743895.1 Seira musarum
CCAAAAACGATAACTCAATTAGTAATTCAGTTCCAAGGAGGGTTTGCCGCTAAAGTTTGCAGCTTAAATGTCCTAAATGACGAAGGAGAAATCGCTAGCAAAACGGAATTTTATCCAAAGGACACGAACACTGCTCAAACATTTACATTAACGGAACCTTTATTGATATCGAAAAGATTTAAATTATTGTTTTTATCTAGTTATGATTTTTACGGAAGAATAATTATATACGATTTAGATATAATAGGAAATTAATAAAAATAAATATTACATTTTAATGACTTCTTATCACTATTACAGGCATTATCATGGATTTGATTGTCTTTTCTTTAGGATCACTTTAATGGAAATAATAAGTCTTTATTTTACGACATGAGAGAAAATCAATATCATTGCATGCTAAATTCTGTAGAATTAAAGAGTTGTGTCGCAACTTCACTTGATGTAGGTCGGTTTCCAGGAATGGCGTCGATTGACTTTAAAAGTAGGTCATCCTAAAAACAATAAAAACTCATTATAATTAAATATTTCACAACATCAGCTAAGACAGACAACTTAGCCAGCCATACCAATAAATCTGCCCCGACAAATATATCTTTGGTCTTAATAATGTCGTTCAGTTCGTGCTTAGTTTGCACTTTTTTGCCAATGTCCACTATTGTTACGGCTGCCGAGTAAACGTCACTCTAAAAGAAGAAAAAAGTTCGCCTTTCAGTCTATCCGTGTTTTATTTTTCTCTGAAAATTCTTGGATTATATTTACCTTTGGTGTCATCTTACGATCTGGAGCCACATAAGGATGAGTTCCACGCTTATCGTTACATATGGTTCCTTTAACCGCCAGACCAAAATCTACTATTTTAATATCTTGATAAGTAGAATCTTTCCAAAGGATGTTTTTAGGCTGCATGAAAGAAACGACATATTTATTCCATTTTAAATTTCTCAATAGGCACAATATGAAAAATTATTTATCCAGGAATACTTACATTAATATCTAGATGCATAATGTCATTTTTATGAATGTGAGCTAAGGCTTCAAAAATTTGGTAAGAAATTGAAATTAGTCCACTGATTGTGAGCTCTTTGCCATGCTTTTCCTTCCAAACTTCTAAGCTTTCGCCGCAAAACTCTAACTGAATGTAGAACTTTAAAGGACCGACAAGTTCATCGTAACCGGATTCGTCATAAGAAGACGAACTAGTATTATTGTCAGTGTGTTCGATTTCCAGCCAATAATCGTACAACTGAACAATGTGTTTGTGCCCTTTCAAAATCTTCAAAAATTTCGATTCATTTAAAGCCAGGTTAAGTTCATCTTCAAGATCCACTAGGCTATCAAGGGAGACTGATGTTTTCTTAACCGCATATTCTTGAGGAGTTTGGTCAGGGCTGACTTTAGACAGAACGTGGAAGACTTCTCCATATCCTCCTTTTCCAAGTTCCTTTACGACGTTAAATGTTGTACGGAATTTTGAAATGCTTAACTGCCGGAACACATCAGGAGCGGACCTAAAAGTGCATTCAATAGAGTTTCAATACGTTTATGTATTTCGTTCCTAATTTAGAAGCCTGAATTAGAAGTTTATTTTCATCATTTGACATATGTACTTAAGTGCAACTCCGGATATTAGTTCACAGCTTCGACAAAGCTGAATCAGCATGCTATGTCGGTGTCTTTCGCTGAGGTCTTGGAATGTTAGCGTTATTCCGGCCGCTCGGAGTGTTTCATCCGCAACTACAATAACCGCATAAACCCAATAAATCGTGTGTGAAGAATAAAAATACCATTAATATTATTCAAAATGAACTAATACATTCTTTGGCGATCCGGATTTTTTCATTATCTGCTACCGCTACGTTTCGGTCAACCGTTAAGAGGTTATCATCATCTCCTCCGTCATCTTCATCTTCAAGATCCTGTTGGCTTATTCCGTCAGTCTGTGTTCTATGCTGCAATGCTTGTCTAAGTTTAGCCCTGCAGAACTCCTGCTCCAACATAAGCCAGAGAATGAAGTCCCGTTCTGGTTTGGAGACATCCCGGGGACTACTCGAAACTCTTTGGGATAAAGTAAAGTTGCTCCCAACGCCTTCATCACATGACAAATATTTAAATTAATAAAATAATATAATCAGTATCCTGTATTAGCATTGTTTAGCTTGAGGGTAACCTCACCCAGATCAAAATCTTTTATCGTCTCTAAAGGCATCCCCATAATCGAGCAGAGATCCAAGTTTCGAGTATCACCAAAATTGGCAGAGAGAATATCTTTAAGTTTTAAGTTTACTGTTTAAGCCCCGATTAACGATTTGAAACCCACAAAATGACAGTCACTTTATTTAAGCGAAAAGTAACAAAAATCTAATTGACACACAAAAGTAATCTAACCAGCACCAGTGCAAAGAAACAGTTCAAAGTTCAAATGATACGAAATAAACGTATGGACAGTAGTTCTGGACAGCTACAGGATACTGTCTTTATCTTTTCTCCAGTCAAAACAAACCCAAACATTCGCATTCATTCATTCATCACCTTCATGTCCTTTCTTTCACTCTTCGCCGTCCTTTTCCGCCATTTCATTTCATGTATGTAGATCTGCTGATGCTCTGCTATGCAGTCTTTTCTTTTCTCTAATGTTGCAGGTGGACTGTCCCCTGTCACACGGGACCTTTGTAATCCCATTATGAAATTAATTTTTTAAACTAAAAATGTTAATGTATTTGTAATGTTATGAAACACTGATTTTCTCCAGCCCCATCTTCATCTCATGTTTAGCTGGACGCTCAAGATCTAGTCACTATTGCATGATATTGCATCACTTTGCACCCTTTCTCGACAGAATCACGATCACGAGGGAGGAAGAGCAACACATGCATGCATTTCATGTCTCAGACTTTCTATGAAAAGACACGCGAAATTTCAGCTGTTGTTCCAAGAGAACTATAAGCCCAAAGAGTTATCATTTGTTTTGGAAAGCGTACGAATAAGACGTAATAACATCATCGTTAGCGGTGTAGCTAGTTGTAGACTTTTTATGTAGGATTTAAAATTCCCTTATTGGTTACTGATTTAATTCCCGAAATCTTGTTGTAAATGACAAAATAATAGTCAAGTGCTTTAAGTCAGTGGTTGTATTATAATCCAAAAATGCTTTTAAAACACTTCGTCAGAAGCGTCCATCAACTATCATCATCCCCTCTACTTCTGCAGCAGACAAAAGTTGTATTGGCTTCATTTACTCCCCCATGCGTCCAAAGTATTTCGAAACGTTCCATCAGTGTTGAAACATCGGCAAAATCAGTTTCTGCTGATGGGAGTAGTGAAAAGGCTGCCGATGATTCCAACAGCAAGTATGATGGAGGTGGTGGCGTCAACTCTGAGGGTCTCATTTTTCCTGTGACAGGGCACAGACTATTCTACGGGGAATATGGGGAGCCTAATAATGTCATCCGAAAAGAGCGGATAACTATTGATGAAGTCAAAAATGGAGAGGTACTTGCAGGATAATTTATTTAATGAATAAATGAAAGTCAAACATAATGTTTTAATTCTTGCGTTTTCATTAGGTTTTGGTGAAAATGCTGGCATCCCCGGTAAATCCTGCAGACATTAACACAATCCAAGGAACTTATGCAATCAAACCAAAGCAACTCCCTGCAGTGCCTGGAAATGAAGGAGTTGGAGTAGTCGTTCATTCCGAAAACAATGCTTCCACTCTGAAAGTCGGCGATTGGGTCATACCTGCTACGAGTGGCATGGGCACATGGCAAGCTTACTTAATGGGAGAACCTTCAAATTTCATTAAGGTTAGCAATGATAAGTACCCGAAAAATTGACTTGTCTTGTATCCTTCTCTGGTTAGGAGTCCTAAATCATTTGAATGTGAAATTGTGGTCCACAATTGTGGTCCACAAATAAAATCAATGCACTTCATTCACTCCACAAATTGTGGAGTGAATGAAGTGCATTGATTTTATTTTGTATTATAATTAGATTCCCTCAGATATTCACGTCATCTCAGCGGCGACGCTTAGTGTAAATCCGTGCACTGCTTACAGAATGCTAACAGACTTTGAGAAACTCAATCCTGGAGACTGTGTAATCCAAAACGGTGGAAATTCAGCGGTGGGCCAAGCTGTCATTCAGCTTTGTCGGGAAATGGGACTGAAATGTGTTAGTCTTATCAGACCTCGTGATGATTTTAAAGCTGTGAAAGCAAAGCTTCTGAACTTAGGCAACAATGAAACAATAATAATAACTGATGACGAACTGAGGAGCAGTATGAAGGGAATGAAGGCCCAGCTTGGCTTGAATTGTGTCGGTGGAAAAAGTGCTACAGAAATTTTAAGGGTTCTAGGTAAGCATCCAACGAAGTTTATTATTATGAAAATAATTTCATTTACTGTGCCTTATCTTTGAGCAACTACTTTATGGCTTGAACTTCATGATTTTCAGAACCTTCCCGAACCCTCGTTACATACGGTGGAATGTCCCGCCAGCCAGTAATAGTTCCCACATCTCATCTCATTTTCAACGATATCCGCCTTAAAGGTTTTTGGATGACTCGATGGAACGCAGAGAACACAATTGAGGCGAGAAGCGAAATGTTAAACACTCTCGCAAAACTGATCCAGTCAAATAAATTTACTCCTCCAGAATACAAATTGGTACCGCTGGCGAAGTACAGGGAGGCACTGGATAACACCATGAAAGGCTACTCCGGAGTGAAGTACATCATTTCATTCGATAACAATAATTAGACATTAGGTTTTTCTATGACTTTTAAAATATATTACATACAATACATTGCAGAGAATTAGCTGAAATTCGCAGAAAAGATTTAAAACGTCTTCTTCATAATGTCTTTTAGAATATTGTGTTAGTGAAATCACAAGATATATAGACTTTATTCAAGAAAGAAAATAAAAATAATAAGACACTTCTTTTAAAACGCTTCTACAGAATCTACTACATCTTTTGCTTCGCCTCGAATTCTAACTATTTTCCCCTTAACTAAATATTCTTCTTTGACTTTTCCTTGTTCCGTAATAGGAATCAGTACGGATCCATAAGGTAGGGTCAGTTTTTTGCCAATTTCTTGTGTCAAACTACTTTCAAATATAAGGGTGGTGGCTAAATTTTTAGTGAGAGAATGAGCTAAAGAGGTCATGAGGGGTAATGCGATAGGAATTTTCTGTAGTCGGTCTGTAAATTGTTTGATGAGCTTCGGCACTTTTTCTGAATAAGAGTCGGGAAAGTCCAGCACTTTAGAAAGTTGAGAAAGTCGCATGAGGTTATTTAGGGAAGTAGAATTAGATGAAGGTTCTGCTCCATCGTCATCTGAAAATTTAATGCATAAATTTGCTTAGTTTGTTCTAGTTGGGTATGATTATTAGATCGACCAACCAACTTACCATCCTTCATGCGGATTATAACAGTGGCATGTAGTCTTCCATTAAAATACCCTCCTTTCTCTTCGTCCCAAAACAACTCATCTTGCTTATCTTGAAGCTACAATTAATACACATTTATTGCTATTTTGATTGCACCATTGCATGATTTAAAAGTTTAAAAGATCAAGAATCTTCTTGATGACATACCTTTTTTGCCATATCCAACCACTCGGATTGACCCGCACTTGCCTGGAATAGTTCTAAGCATCCAGTAATCAAATTAGCAAAGTCATCAACACAACCTAGAATAGGCTGTTCGAGATTCTCAACGCCTCCTTTCTTGTCAGAATAACAAGTCCTATAAACATCATTGTCATCTTGAACCAAATATTTTATACAGAATCGCATCGCCTTTTCCGCTCGATCCAAGTATGACTTGTTGTCCAAAGCTAAGGCGGCGATACACAGCCTCGATATCATTAGTCCTGGATTTAAAGGATTTAAATAAACATAAAAATAGTTGAAAATTCGCTTTGTTATTTTCATCGTAAAGATCTTAATCTTACCATTCCAACTAGCAATGATTTTATCGTCCAGTCCTGGCCTTTTTCTATTCGCTTCCCTCCATTCGAACAGCTTCAATTGTGCTGCTTCTAAAGCACTCTTAACATCACTCAAACCAATTTCAAACTTTTCTGCGCACTTTTCCAAACTGTTTGCTTCAAATAATACGCTTTTGTTTTTCAGCTCATCATGGGGATCTTGATAAGGATCTACATTACCCTTTTCCTTCATTCCATATCTGAACTTGAACAAATCTGAAACTTTGACGGATCCAACTGTCCCATCAAGTAATTCATTGATTTCTGAGTCCTCCCAGACGTAGAAAGCACCTTCTCTCTTGATTCCCTCCTTATTCTCAGAGTCTGCATCTTCCCCAGAGAAAAACCCTCCCTCTGGGTGACTAAGGTCTCTGCACACATAATCTACAATATCCTGAACAACTACATCAAAGCCATTGTTTCCTCCAAAGCACCTGTGAGCCAACGCATAAGCCTCTACCAACTGAGCCTCAGTTGGGAAACGCATTTGTCCATAATTTGTAATCCATCGGGGAGGTGGTCACTGACTACAATATTAGCAGCTTTTTGAAGCATTGTATGAATCTTCTCTGCAGACTCCTCACACTTTTGTTGATCCTCATCCCATTGTTCAGCAATACTCAAAAGTAAAGACTTGAATCCAGGGCGTCCAAAATACCGATTATCAGGTGGAAAGTACGTCCCTCCATAGAAAGGCTTCAAAGAGGGAGTTAACCATATTGACAAAGGCCAGCCTCCAGATCCAGAAAGGGCTTGAACAAAACTCATGTAAATTCGGTCAATGTCTGGCAACTCTTCGCGATCGATTTTGATATTGACGTAGTGTGTGTTCATTAACGCTGCAATTTGGGGATTTTCGAATGACTCACGTTCCATAACATGACACCTAAAGGAAATAACTGATTTGCATTTTCCTAATCCAAAAGAATTTTTATAGTCATTAGAAAATTAATTACCAGTGACAGGTAGAGTATCCAATGGATAAGAAGATGGGCACATTACGACTTTTTGCTAATTCGTGCGCTTGCGGTGTCCAGGGATGCCTTATCGAAAAAAAAATAATGTCATTACGACTTTGTCATTCATAAATCGTTAATGTTCAAGCATCATTTAATTTTGCTCTTCACTGTTACCATTCCACAGGATTATGCTTATGCTGCAAAAGATAAGGTGACTTCTGATACTGGAGATCATTCACAATTCCGTGAAGCTACGCGATCGATTTTGATATTGACGTAGTGTGTGTTCATTAACGCTGCAATTTGGGGATTTTCGAATGACTCACGTTCCATAACATGACACCTAAAGGAAATTACTGATTTGCATTTTCCTAATCCAAAAGAATTTTTATGGTCATTAGAAAATTAATTACCAGTGACAGGTGGAGTATCCAATGGATAAGAAGATGGGAACATTGCGACTTTTGGCTAATTCGTGCGCTTGCGGTGTCCAGGGATGCCTTATCGAGAAAAAAGTAATGTTATTACGACTTGTCATTCATAAATGGCTTCAGTTCATGTATCACTTAATTTCGTTGTCTCACCATTCAACAGGATTATGCTTATGCTGCAAAAGATAAGGTGACTTCTGATACTGGAGATCATTCACAATTCCGTGAAGTTTTGTAGGTTTACTCCCTTCAGAACTCCCTGACGCCATGTTTCTAACACTAATTTGGCGCAGTAGGTTATTCAACTTATTCATTCAAAATAAGTGACGTAACTTTTATGAGTATTGGGGAAGTTATTGTAGGTCATGGAATAATGAGGATATTTGGGTTCCAGACTCCAGACAACAATAAAAATGTTTTTGTTGCTAATCGATATTCTTGGAAGAGTCTTGTCTTGACGAAGCGAACTTTTATAATAATAACTAATGTCTCTTAATCTTAACTAAAACCGACTAGGGTGGTTCGTTAAAGTATAATTATCTATATCTCGTTCATGATTTTGTAAAATGTATTTACTACGTTCTCAGAATAGAACTTTTTGCTCATGGCACACATGTGAGATTTTTTTTGTATGATCTCGGCCTGTTCAGTGCATAAAAAAGCTCTTGTAAAAAGTTACGTAACATTTCTCTTCCCTTCAACATTGGATCTTCCAGTTATATTATAGTCTGTATGGTGCCGGCCGTAAAAAAGGGAATGGGATATGTATTCATTAAAAGTTTTGTTTGCTATACATGCTCTCCTGGTCCTGTCCATAAATATTATGGTTTTCACAGATGATAATCTTCCTCTGTGAAACAAGCGTGTCAAGTCAAAGTCTTTTAATTTTATCGGCTGGATGGCGCCTGCTGGCGGCTGGAATTTTTCCATTCTTATTTTGACATTCGACATCAACTTGACCATTTTACCCTTTTTCTTCCGACGAAGTTAAATTTAACTTTGCTTATCAATCTTCTTCACCAAAATATTCGTCGTCATTATTTTCATGCGACATTTTCTGTATTTCAGTTGCAGTTCAGCAAGTGTCATTTGACAAAGTGGATGTGAATTAAAAACGAAGAATTTTTCTTTTTTATTGATTCACACGCAAAGTCTGTGTCAATGATTTCAAACTTTACAAAAAAAATTAGCAGTTCAGCAAGTGTCATTTGACAAAGTGGATGTGAATTAAAAACGAAGAATTTTTCTTTTTTATTGATTCACACGCAAAGTCTGTGTCAATGATTTCATGTTTAAAACTTTACAAAAAAATTGGATATTGGTTTTGTCCAAGTTACATAATTTGTTCACTACAATTGTAGCGTTGCACATTGCATGATCCATGCAATATCAGCCTCACAAAAAAACGACGTAGGCCATTCGACAGACCACACGGCCAGAATGAGTTAATTTCTAGTGGTTTTAAAATAGAATTGACATGCATATTTCGTGATGCGATTTGTGATTTCTACGCAATTCAATTAAATTGTGAAGAAACTTAAGAACTCTTTTACCTCTTTGTACTCCGTAACTTATGTCATAAGTCTCAATAGTGTCGTGTGGTTGGCAGACTATTGGACTGGACCATCTTGATTCAGAAGAAACTGTTCGTGTTCATGCAAGGTTAGTCCTAAATGTAATCTTTTTATCAATATTCACATGACATGACATCGGTTCATCATGATCATCATCACCAATGAACACAAGTCATTTAAATTGGGCGAATTTCAATTGAATTCCTCATTCTTGGATCTGCGTCTATATTGCAAACAATTTTTATCTTGATCAGGTAGTGGGGGGTCAAGAATTATTTGGATTTAGTCGGATTTTTCCTGATTGCTGTTCGTTGCTCAAAATTTTAATCATTTTTTCGTCTTTTCTTTTTAGTGTCATAAGAGCGTACATCTCAAAAGGTTGTTTGCGATTGAAGTCATCTTTAAAATCTTATAATCATGTTGCGGCCAAATATATTATCAACACCAGCCAAATTGATTCTCAGATTGCCCCATGAACAAACAAGGCTTAGCTCATTTCTGGCCGGGGTACCATTTATCCAAAATTTCGGTGTGTCATCAAAGGCAACTTCACGAAATATTCGTACAGGTAAGTTCGGAATTTTAGATTTCGTCTTTCTGCACTTTTTCTCATGACTAGCAACAAACCACCAAAAGTAGAATTAGAATTATTATACACTTTTTATTTACCATTCACTCCAATTTGCTATAAATTCTTTCTCAAATAAAAATATCTGCATCTATTCGCACTATATAAGTATTCTTTTCACATTCACTATTACTTAATCAGTTTTATTGAAAATGTTCCGAGAATGTTAATGAGAAAGAATGATAATTATTATTTTTGAAGGTGTACCATTTTGGTTGATGGTACTTATAATTTGCCTGCTTGTTCAGCTTCAAATGATGGGATGTTGTTGGTAAACCTTCGCTCATTCAATATTTCACCAATACATCTTAATTTTCTTTGTATGTTGACGCCATTTCATTATAGCTGCATTCCTTCACAGTAGTAACAGTGATGGTAGCAGCGTTGGTACTAGCCCAGCACCTCCAACCACTCCAGCAGGCCAACAGGTAGACTGGAAGAAACTGACGAATGAAGAGTGGGCCAAGCGTTTGTCACCCGAGGCATATAACAGCACCAGAGAAGGTGGAACAGAACCTGTAAGAAAACTAATTATGCATCTTCAAATTTTTTCTTTAAAATTCTTTCTTCTCATTCTTTCATATATTTTTTTAGCCCTTTAGTGGCCAATATGTAAATCACAAAGCGGAAGGCGTTTACAAATGCGTCTGTTGCGGCTCCGAGCTATTCACATCCAAAGCCAAGTTTGACTCTGGTTCCGGGTGGCCTTCCTTCTTTGCTGCTGTAGATGACAACGCGATAACGAAAAGGAAGGACGTGAGCCATGGCATGGTTCGAACTGAGATACTTTGCTCAACTGTGAGTATTACCATTTAAAGATCTAATTTTTCTTCCCAAATTGCAATTTTATGGTTTTCCCTAAACAATTTTTGTAGTGCAACGCACACTTGGGTCACGTGTTCGACGATGGACCTAAGCCCACAGGACAGCGTTTCTGTGTTAATTCAGTCGCCCTGAAGTTTAATGCAAAGAAATTAAGTTAGAACTTTAAACGTAATTTATTAGTTTGGCTCGTTCAGAAAGTTCATTTTACCATTTAATTAGTATAAGCGTATTACTTTAACTGAAACTATTTAATAATAAAAGGCAATATAGCCATTTACAAAAGCATCAAATGAGTAATTTCATTTTCACGCTTTTCATAATATTCATTCTTTCTTTGTCGTCAACAATATGCTCAGGCTATAAACTCACAATTCTTTTAAATCCCCGTTCATTCATCATCTCGGAACAAACAGCAACAAACAAATAACAACGCAAATTGAGTTTTTAGGAAAATGACGGGCTAAAAGCAGTAGCAAAAGCTCGACTCTTTTTTTTATCCCCGGAAAACATTTTCATCGCTGCGTGAGACTCCACGGAAAGATCATCAATCCTTATTAATTTAATACCGACGACATTTCTAAAGCTGTTGTATGTATATGCACACTCTGCTTAGGTATATATTCCTTTTATTCTTCATCGAAATACAAGTCCAAACAATTCTATAAAGCATAATGAAAAAATAAATGCATCCATCTATAGAATCTACATAAGTATAACCGATTTTTAATGTCCTACGTGGACTATGCACTTCTTATCTATGTTTTTTTTCTAAATTATTTTAAATGGAAACTCCAGTATAAAACCCGGTCCAGTTCACTAATTTCTTGATTTCATTTTCGTTTCATCTTAAGCCCAACTAAATCCAACGTAAATCACAATTATGTCCCTAAACAAGATCAGTTGCAACAAAGCTTGTTTGACATTCACCAACAATCACAAAACTTTATATTCTTTATGCGTACGCATGAACGCGTTAAATACCCTTTGTGTCATCTCATACCTCATTTCATCTCACCAAAAGCACAGAGAAAAAAGGGAAAACTTCAGCTTCCGGTTTTATTACGCCCATCAACAAGAAAAGAGACACCCACACACAAACACACAAGAAAAAAAGTAAATCCATGAACG
>JAHZMX010000228.1:11606-28164 GCA_027743895.1 Seira musarum
TTTATATTCTTTATGCGTACGCATGAACGCGTTAAATACCCTTTGTGTCATCTCATACCTCATTTCATCTCACCAAAAGCACAGAGAAAAAAGGGAAAACTTCAGCTTCCGGTTTTATTACGCCCATCAACAAGAAAAGAGACACCCACACACAAACACACAAGAAAAAAAGTAAATCCATGAACGTTGTACGCTTGTTTTCCCTAAACATTTTTTCCTTGGCTTGGCATTTTGTTTAATGAACCATGTTTATGGTGTGAATCAACAAAAGAACCTGCAGAGTTGGCGAGAGAGAGAGAGAAGGCGAACGAGCGAGTAAAGATGACAATGGAAACAAGGTTTTCCAACTGAATTGGATAAACCACATGAGAAAAAAAAATCTTTATGTCAGAGTACGGAGAGAGGACTTACAGATAATTGAATCAAAACTGTGAATGAATAGGTGTATTTTCTCTTGTGTGACATTTGCTGCTTTATTTCCTTAATAAAATTGGGTGTAGTAGTGTCACGTCATAAGCTGGTGAAATGAAGGTGACGTAAGATCCAATAAAGAATGTTGGATTAAGGAAAGAATGAAGGTCACAATGATGTCGCGGCGCTACAATAATTTGATTTTAAACACGTTAATAAAAGTTTGGGGAGATTATCAGTAGTTTTTGTTTAGGGGTTGTGTGATGTTAAATGTTGGTCCATTTTTTTAACCAGTGCCATTTTGCATTTGCAGATCCATTTCCTTAGTATTTTACCACTGAAGTTGCACATCATTGGCATACATTGACATTGACCTAAGCTATTTTCCGTTCTAATTCATGTTTTATTCGACTTTACTGGTATTGTAAAAGTTTTAAAACTCAAACGAAAAGTAGCAACTTTTTAAAATCAAGGATGTACTTTTCCCTGCTGAAACTATAGATGAACTTTAGTTAACATTTTTGAGGATTCAAGCATTATAAATTTAATTTGGTTGACTCTTTTTTTCTTTTATGGATGACACTGACACGACATTAGATACCAAATATCCCTTTCATCTACCCGTCATATTCTTAACAAATTTCCTCCATCAAATTCTATTTTCCATGTCGCCTTATTAAAACACATCAATCCCCATCAAATTAGCGACGAGAGAATAAAAGCCAACCACCAACGAATGTACCTAATAAAGTTGACAGAGCTTTATTGCATCTTGTTGGAAAAACAATTGAAAAGGACACACGCGCTTTAGCCTCATAATCATAGTGAATCGTGATCAGCTCAGGAAAGTTGCGTCAACCCACCCCGCTGGGATAATGCATTTTTCAGGCTTTGTGCCATACCATTTTAGCGAATGTAAATAATTTTTTTCAGCATTTTTTCTCTCTTGCCAAGTCTGAAGGCGGAACGGAAGGAAAGTCATATCGCCTCCATGTTTCAAAAAAAGCTAACTCATTTGCACCATTATTTGTTCCTGTGCTATGATTATGACGCATCCCAGCAGGCCAGCTAAAGTGATGCTTTATTTTCACCGGAGGAACCAAAGGAGAATCAAATGACCTGGGAAACTTTTTATGATGAGCTAACAACATTACAAAACCACGCAGCCAATTTTTTTCTCGCCTTGTCATCGCTATTGAGAACAAGGTGGTGATGGTGGTGGTGGAGGAGAAAAAAAATGAAATGAGATCTCTACCAGGATATATATTTTTTCAGTAGATGAGATGGAAAATGTAAATGAAAATTAATGGATGGATGTAATTTCCTGTTGTTGGGCAGAGTAAACCTAGTCTGAAGAAAAGATACATTGTTACAGCGGCCACAGCAAGAGAAAATTGCAGAAGGGGATGATCAAATGAAGCTTTTTATGCGTTTGTTTCGTCAGTGGGAAAAAGTCAAGCCAAAGCCAAATTTTTTTGTTGTTTTTGTTTCTTTCACCATCACCACCATCGCTGCCGCCGTCGTCCACTGAACAGGACATGTGCCCCATGTATCATTCCCGAAAGACTGTAGTTGAGAATATTCACGGGTCGTTAAAGGAAGAGTCAATAAGAGCTTTTCGTTTGCTTTTCACATGACTCCATTTAGCGAAGGGAGCCTGCTGCCTCGACTTGAGTTGGGAGAGATGCTCTCATTTTAAGTGAAACCCGATCAATTACTGTGAGCTAAAAGTATCCCGATATTTGCTCTGTTTTTTACTTTTAAAAAGTAACCAAAGTCCATGCACGTGCCCCACGACGGGTCTCGATGCTCATCCGGACACTACTCACTTTTTTATCAAGGTCATTACAGGTCGTGACGTGGTTTATTGATGTGTGGAAATCCTATTGAATTGAAACGAAGTTAAGTATAGCAGACATCGTCGATCCTCAATCGTGTCAACAAGTCTAATTGATGACTTGGAAAGCATTTGAATGATCAAAACTAAAGAAAAAAATAAGTATGGGCAATGACTCTCGCATGGGTTAGTAAATTATAATGTATTCATATGTATTTCTGACATAAAAAATTCTCCTCTTTTCCTTCCTATTTCCAAATATGAGTTTCCTTTGACTGACCATTTTCACTTCCTTATCGCCCGTTCCACTCTGTTGCTCCAAAATCACCCATACGATTGATGACAAACGCACATATTATATGTACGTTATGAAGTGAAGTCATGCGAAAGTCATATTTTTTATGTGGTTTTTTGGTGGACATCCCCCATTCCCCATCGAGTTTCTTTTACCCGTACGAAATAATGATGGTAGAGAAGCAGCTTCTTTTTTTGTAAAACAAGCGGTAGAACGGCCATTATTGGTTTTTTCCTACCTTCATGAATCAAAAAATTTCTTTTTCTATCCACTATTCACTACAGTTACATCCGACCATCATTCTAAAGAACGGGATGTGTAGCACATTCCATCATATATCACACTTACTTACCTCTGCTCCTCAACAACGGAAGCAATTTTGATATCAGATATGTGATGTGATGTGATATGAATTGTACCAGCAGCCCACAATCACAATAGTAATAGCCTTGATAAAAAAAATTGTAAAGGACGAAATAAAAATGGCTCTTTTGTCAAAGTACTATAGATTCTGAATGAAGTATGAAACTGCAGTTTGCTATTCATGTTGAGGAACACTTCCTACGTGTAATTTTTATATTAAAAGTAGAAACCTTTCAGGTCGTTTCACTCGTCAGCATCATCCGACTCTGATTCTGATATCGTTCCGCTTCAATTGGATCCACAAAGTTTGAGTTCTTTTATTATTATGTTGCGAATACAGCAGAACAGAGCACGCTTTTTATACCATGAAAAGATTTTTACGTTAGAAAAAAACGACAATTTTTTCTTCATTCTTTTTTTTCGAATGAAAGGTTTTTCATAGTTTTATTGTCCACAGAGGAGGCTTGATCCAAACTAAACTATTGCCACGGGCTCTCCCTTTTCATTTCGTGAAAAGACTTTTATGGGAAAAGTTGGCTGATGTTTTTGCTACTCCTGTAATTGATAGCTTTGGTGTTGGCTCCGGCCATTAAATAATTTGTAATGGGTGTTGAAACAGAGATTTTTCTTCTTTTGTGAATAAAGTTACATTACATAATACAATCCGCAATATGATTTTTGAATCTCTGCAGGGGTGAGTGCGAAGCCCAAACCTAACCACATAGCCACGAAGCAGATATCAGATTTCGGGGCAACTTGAGTATTTCAGTTTGATCCCTGAAGTGATCCACTTATATCGAGTCAGAGTGCATGGATGTAAGCTTGCATATCATAATTGTCATCGTGTTTTCAGTCTTCCTTCAGCTTTCCTCAGTAAATCATTCCAAAAACAATAGAAAATTACTGCAATTTAGGAGGAAAACACCTGGTCCATTTCACACAGCCAAATACGGTATCGCACGCCCCACACCTTCCTTGTGTTTTACTACTTTACACGGTCCATCGTCCATCCCTTTTCTTTTGCTACCACTATTCCACACTACGATTCCCTTCATGTCATCATATCATCTTGTTCATCGGTCGGTCGGTGTCCGCTCATTCCTTCTAACAAATCCATAGGGATCTCATCGTCAGTAAAAAATGTAATGCAAGCACGACACGATGATTAGGCTCGTTTACATGCTCATTATTATCTTTATCATCATCATAGTTATAATATGATTGCCCACACACCTGGGTGGATTCTCACACCTGTATCAAGTTTTAAGAATAGGAAGCATCTATTCCAATAAGGATGCCCATCATCATATCACGACAATTTATCTCTTATTCAAGTTAGTTATTTACCTATAATATTTTCAGAGCATCCACCGATAAAACAAAACCCGAGAAAAAAAATCATAATGAAAGACATTTAGTTTTATGGGATGATGTTATGAATGTTCATGCACCTAGTCTCTTGTTTAAAACAAGAGTATATGTTATTGCAGGATGATGATGATGATTATGATGATGAGCCACCGGTTTAGCTTAACGATCAGAGATAATCATCACAAAGGGTGTGCCCACAATATTCTTTTTCCCTTTCTAATGCAATGCGTGGTAATAAAAATTGATATCATATTTTTATTCTCCATTCAGAAAAATATGCATACGTCATCGGTGCACGCGATATGATTTTCATATTACCCAGAACTCAACTCAACCAGAGGGTCCAGTCTTGACTATTCCAATAAGGATGCCCATCATCATATCACGACAATTTATCTCTTATTCAAGTTAGTTATTTACCTATAATATTTTCAGAGCATCCACCGATAAAACAAAACCCGAGAAAAAAAAATCATAGTGAAAGACATTTAGTTTTATGGGATGATGTTTTGAATGTTCATGCACCTAGTCTCTTGTTTAAAAAAAGAGTAGATATTATTATTATTGCAGGATGATGATGAGCCACCGGTTTAGCTTAACGATCAAAGATAATCATCACAAAGGGTGTGCCCACAATATTCTTTTTCCCTTTCTATTGCAATGCGTGGTAATAAAAATTGATATCATATTTTTATTCTCCATTCAGAAAAATATGCATACGTCATCGGTGCACGCGATATGATTTTCATATTATCCAGAACTCAGCTCAACCAGAGGGTCCAGTCTTGTTCTCTTCTCAACCGATTTTTTTTTGCCGGGACCTTTACGTCTGGTCTTGTTTCAGTGCCAACCCGGCTTGGTAAGTAGGATCATCATGATGAACATGAATCATGATTGATTTTTTGGTTGGAAGGCGTTTCTTGATGGAAAAGGGCAGCTGCAAAGTATGTTTTGCTAAATCAGTTTTTTATAAATCATTAGGACAATCATCATTCTCAATTCTCAATCAGAAATCATGTAGCAATTTTGATGATTATTGATCCAACTGCATAAACGACCAAACGATCAAAGTTCCTTGTTAAAATATCCATTTTCTATGCACCTGGCACTTTTCTCAACGGCTTCTCTGGAAATTGAGTATGCATGAAATAATTTTTAATTTTGTTGACATGTCATGTCGTGCCATGAAAACTGAAGACACTTTTATTGTACTGGACTCGTTCAAGACGGCAGTCGATTTGGTTCATGTACCGAGGCTGATTCAAGTACATTCCTTCAAGTATTTCCGAAAACTTTAAGTACTCCTTTGGACAATGCAAAAGATATTTGCTTTGCAAATGAGCTACGCATAATCTTGCATAAATAAACAGCAATTGATCATTATTTCCTTGACATATTCCCTCACCCACCACCATTCATTTTGGAAAGGGAACCCTTGAGCAACAAAGCCTCGAAAACAGGTATTTCGTTGTTGACAAATAATCGTCATCATCATAATTACCATTAACATCTTAAATCTTTGACAAAAATATGAAAAGAATGTCGTGATATTGTGATGAAATCCCAGACAGCTTGTCGCCGCAAACTATGTAGAATTCCTAATACAGGACAAAAAAATGAGTGTTGCAGGAGCTATTTCTTCAAAAATTATTGGGAGACCACCGTCAAGCAAGGATTAGCATTTGACTGGCCACAGAAATCCAGAAAAATGATTTTTTCCACAATTACAAACAGTGCGACATCCTGTATCCTGACTGATTGTAATTGTGAAGGGAAAGAGTAGGTAAATGACCATTACCATCATCATCATTACTATTACCTGGCTTGCAGTTTGTACCGGTCTCTGTTTGGGACAATATCTCTTACAAGTCGGATTACTCACTTCTCTCTCATTTCGGCATTCATCTCATCTCAGAAAAAAAGCTTTGCCGCGTTTCTCTTCACTTTTGAAGACTCAACTCAGCTCAGGAATTCCAAAGTATGAACGGCAGACATGAAGGAGCCGAACGAGTGAGTGAGTGCATTAGCCGCCAACTTAAGTATCACTTAAGTAAGCAATAGCTTTGCTTTTTTTTCTGGTGGGAATCACGCCGCTTCCTTTCCTTTATTTTCGAGTTGAAATGTAACTAAACTGTACTTACTAAACTGAAGTTGAGATAAAGAATGGGAACGAGCACCAAAAAAGGTACATTTATAAGTAGTATACTTATACCTAATCCCATCTCTATCTATCCCCATCGGGTCCATCATATCACCCCTTTCATTTCAAAAAACTATTTCTGCTCCGGCAAAATCTCCATTGAAAATGCATTTTTCATTGATGTAAAGTACATATTGCAATTAGAATAATCAGTTAGGATTTATCATTTCATTTTTGGATTTAAGTAATAATGATTGATGATCCAATCCTTCTAATTCGAGCGAAAGAGCGTTGACAAGAGAAGGATTCTTTTTGCTTAGGAAATGCTATAAGAAGAGTCCTTTATTGCAAAGCTAAATTGTAAAGTAGCCTCAAGGGCGATCCACTCACATATTTAAGAATACAGTCTGCATTGGGGCAATGGGAGAGTGAGTACAATTTTTTTTATTCATTGTACCTACTCGTGACATTATCATGAGATAATCGGAATCGAGAAATAATGACTACTCGTTAGTATTAATTGGGCTTAATTTATCCCGTTTAAGAGAAAATTGTTGGATTTTTTAATATCAAGACAATGATCTGGAGTCGACAGTAATGACCAACCGATATTGGGATATATTGTGTGCAATTTTAGAATTCACCATTATCTTTTTCCTCTGAAGAAAATCGTGATTTTGATTTTTGCTTGGCAGTAAAAGTACATATTTAGCAAAGAGATAATTTTTTTCAAAGATGTGGAGAAGTTTTTCGTCTGTTATGATTACAAGCGTGCAAAAATACTTGAATCCCATCTTCAATCCAACCTATCCCTTTCATCCCTCGGATCGCTCCACCTGAATTAGAGCAAGCTTCATGTTGTACAGATGTGAAGTAGCGGAGCAATAAAGAAGCCCCTAGTGCCAGCCTCCTGGTCGAACTTGTGCGGAAAGGGGATGGGCTTGAGAGAGTGAGATCTACATCTACATTACAATAACAGCTACCTTTTTTCCCTTCATTCTCATGTGATTGTGATGATGATGATGGAACTTTACCTAAACGAAACACTAAATGATAATGGATGAACCTTTACATGGAAGGGTAACTTAATACAACCACAACACCCTCGTTATAATCATCGTGACCAAACCAAACCAAGCCGATATCTACGCTGGCTGAGTTGACTTTCTACACAGCTTTTGATATTGCTACCGTGGAGGGTGCTTCTGCTTACTCTCTCAAACGAGTTTTTTTGTGTGTTGAACCAAGTGAGAACTTGGATTGTGTAGCTAAATGATAATATAAAGCTTGTTTGAGAACATGAAAAAAATATAGTGTGAAGGGGAAAGTCAGTAGCTCTGCTCTCTGTCTGAACTGAACGATCTCTTGCTGCTGAAACCTCTGTAATAATCATAGTATCTCTTTTCATCGGACTCTTGGTTGTGGAGTGGATTGGATTGGAGTGGGAACAAACTCGTGACTAAAAAGTCAGATTATAGTATGATCGCGTCAGTTGGAAAGCAAGCTGGGAGCTGAGCTGACCATGTGCATATGAGTGAGTCAAGTAAGTACCAGTGCAGTGCGTGAATGTGGAATGGACAAGAAAATCATTAAAATTTTAAGTGAAGTGTACTTAAGTCAATACGAAAACTAATTATGACTGGGTCAACGACGACAGATTCCCCAGCTCAAAGCTTGGAGGAAGATTCCTCACCCCGGAACCCACCCCCTTCGGGTGGTAGTGGTAATGGTAGTCCACGAAACTCACCCCCACCGTCTCCAAAGTCGGTGGACTCAATGTCGATGCAAGAGTCGAATAATAATAATGAAAAGAAAGAAATCGAGCATGTAATTGACCCTGTGGAGGAGGATGTGGCTGTGGTGAATACTCCGACGAATAATAATGTGAAGGCTGCGAGTGTTGTCGCGCATTCCCCTCTAAGTGTTTCAAACGTTGTTCCAGTGCTACCAAATCCCATTTTTACTCAGCAACAACAGTCAACGATACCTCCACCAACATCGACTAGTGCAGCGAGGGCTGCTTGGTTATTCCTTCAGAATTCTGGAAGTAATGCAATCAGTGGAACTCATCTAAGTCATCACACAGCCACACATTTACATCAAGCAGCAGCAGAGAATGCAGGGTGCGGCGGGGATGATGGAGGGTGGAGGAGTGGGTTTTACCGGGGGAGGGGGTAATGTAGCTGCTGCAGCTGCGGCTGCTGGATACTGGAGAATGTAAGAAGCAATTCCATTTTTTCTTGAACTATTTGCTAAAATTAATTTACATACAAGGAACCGACCTCAAGGCATTTATAATGCGAGTTTTTTAAAGCTCATATCCCATTTCATTTTATGATCTCAAATCGCATAAGCTTCCATCAAAATTGAGAATTTGAAGACTTCTTCAAATTAAGTTTACAATAATTGAACGCGTAAAATTTTGTCCAGGTTCATGGAAATGAAAATGATGGAAGCAGCAGCGACGGCAGCCGCTGCGGCGGCGGCCGCAGCAGCAGCATCCAACACGATAAAGTCATCAAACTCTTCAAACAGCAGTAGTACCACCTCCGGTTTTAGCGTTCGCGACATACTCAATCTAGGAAGTAGTGGAGGCAATAACACAAGTGGTGGAAATGGTGGCGCAATCAATGAAGAGAGAGACCACCGAGGTGCTGTAGACGAAATTCGTCATCATTCTCGTAAGTTTCTTTTCAATTTCATAAATGCTTCTCTATTTTCTTACAATTTTATTTCTCGCTTTGTAATCGAACATATATAAAACATAACAAAAATGCATAAATAGACAGGCCTCCCACTTTGTAACATGTCATTAAATTCCTCTTTTAAATTAATCACAAGTCAAAAACCACAATGAAGTGGATGACATATGGCGTTGGTGTGTATATCATCTGCCAGACATTTCTTATTTTCAAAACGTGTCACACATATTTTTGTCAAAATATTTTCAATTTCCAGATTCTTTTCAAACGACATCTCAACTTCCACTCAATTCCAATAGACTATGTTAAACTATGAAAAATGAATGCATAAAAACTTCATTGAACAAAATATTTTCGATTTCCAGATTCTTTTCAAACGACATCTCAACTTCCACTCAATTCCAATAGACTATGTTAAACTATGAAAAATGAATGCATAAAAACTTCATTGAGATTCAATTCGCTTGCCCAAGCTAAATTTTATAGCCTTTCAAACATTCATCGTTGTCATAAAAAATGTGATGCAAAATAAATAGAAGGGCTCTTGTATCACAATCACAATCAGACAAAGATGGGATTCATTGCACCCTTCATGATGATCGTTTTTTACAGCAGCAGTTGCAGTAGCAGTCATATTGGATATATTATTACATAGGTAGCTGGGAGCTTCGGCAAAATCGTGACCAGTAGATTCACATTATTATTATTATTATGCAACAACATTCTGTGATGTGCATTCATCATGCATAATTCTAACATGTCAGATTATTCTCTCCTTTGACGCAACTAAAACTCACAACAAGAGCAACTTCTCTTTTTTTTTTAAATCAAAATGGATGCCGATTGAAGAGAAGAAAAAAAAATTATGTACAGTAAACTTGTCAAGCATTCAGACTCAAACAGCTTTACTTTCTTCGAGACAAGCTAAGCCGAACACAAGAGAAAAAAAATTTATATCAAAGCAAGTTTTTTATATACTGTCAATTGAATATATAAATCGTGACATATGCTGTCATTCAAAAGGCATATAAATATTTTCTCATAAAAATGAAATCAAGAAAGGAAGTTTTTTACTTAGAAATTGAGATAAAAATGGATAAAAATATTTCTTAACCAACACCGGAAGCTCTAATTTCATTACTTACCTCGCATTTTTTTGCGCCCAAACACCCAACAACAAAGTGTTTTGTAATCTGATCATCGTAATGAATAAGCTCCTCGCGTATCGTATTTTCCGATGCGATATTGATACAATAATTTGTGCACCGCACCCATCCACCCCATAATAACAACCCATCTCGGTGGAAAATCTCTTTTTAGCCTCAATTCTCTGCTTCCTCCTCTTCATGAACATATAAGACACGATATGCGACAAGACATGAATTTGAAATGAATGAATGCATCGCATTACAAGCCCAACAAACAAGGAAAATGCTCACCTTTTCTGTCACAATAATAAATCAAAGTGTCAACAAAACATAAAAGCCCAATTTCACGGGAGATTAGTAATTTTTTTCTTTCATCCCTTCCCGTGGGACTACTTTTTTTGTATTCACTCGACTCAGTCCCAATGCGAATAACAAAAAAGCCAAAAGTCCTAAAAATGGTTTTACTCTCTGTGTGTGTGTATTGTCAAGCGCGTAATAATTTGGTTCGGCCGAGTGAAAAGCATTTAATTTCATTACCTACGTTGCAATGCAATTGCGTGTGGGGTGAAATACACAGAGATTTTGTAATCATTCTCGGGAGCGAAAAGGGTGTGAGCGATAATCCAGCTTGTGTAAATAGACAAAGATCTCTATTTTCAGGGGAGCGAGAAAAGGGCTCTCTCTGGTCTGGTCTCTTCTTTGGTATTGTAAATGGGCTATTTGACTTGACAATAGAGATCAAATGGTGGAAGCTACATAAAAACTCTGGAGATGAGATGAGGTCATATTTGCAGAGAGAAAAAAATGTGTTGTTTGCATAGGCTTCATGCTTCATTATTCACCTATGATTTTTTTCTGGTGGTGTGGTGTCCTGTCCATTGTATCAATTCATTTCACTTTCAATACAGAGTATTTCTAAGGCTTTGTAAATGCTTCCTCTCGCTCGCCTAGTGCGAGTTTGAGTGGTGCGGTATGGGTGCACCTTATTGTCCAGCACATGTCCGGTCTATTTTGTTTGGAGATCGTCAAGAAGTCGGCGGAAGGAGAAGTTTTGAAATAATCCATAAAAATAAAATTTGCTTTTCATGTGTGGTTTTTCTTAAAGTGGGGATACGCCTTCATTTCAATTCTTCTTTTATTCGAAAGAAAAAAAACTGATTTGTCTACGGGTTTACGGTGCATAATGGATCACGGAAATAAAAAATGATTTTCATCCTGTTATAAAGTGATAATGGCTTCTTGCTCTTTGCTCCAGACTTCCTTGTCTTTCATTCTGAGGAGGAAAAGGGATGAACGCATTAAATAGATTCGCCTTTCTCAACGTGCCCCTGTATTATTATTTTATTTGCAGATAAACGCGATGATCTCTCAAACTCTCTAGCTGCAAGCCATTATCATTCATCGCCATCAAAAGTGCACAACTCATTACATCATCCCCACGGATCCTCATCCCCACCGCCTCCGTTGCTCTGCTCCCCCGATAGCACTTCATCCTCGGATGATAAGGCCCTTGCGTCACCAAAATCATCGCGACTCTTTTTTGACAAGAAACAGTCTGCACAAGTCTCACAGTTTGTTCCCCCAGATTCTTCAACGCAATATGGGAGTCATTACAGTACAATAAGTCAGGATCGGACATCCACCTCCTCGATCCATGAAGAGTCAGATGAAGATGAAGAGTTTGAACTCGATTTGGTTGATAGCAATGATGAAGGTGATGGTGGAAGTAATGGAGCAAGGGGATATGGAATGGGAATGGATGAATCTGGAGGGAACAAGATGGATCATACGGGTACTGGAGGAAATAGTCAAGGACAAGGGGGTGGCATCGTCAAAAAGAGAAAGAGGAGAATCCTATTCACAAAGAGTCAGACTTACGAACTGGAAAGAAGGTTTAGGCAGCAGAGGTATCTCAGTGCACCAGAGAGGGAACACTTGGCGTCAATCATCAGATTGACTCCCACTCAAGTCAAGATATGGTTTCAGAATCACCGTTACAAAACAAAAAGGTAAGGACTTTTACTGACTATACACGTTGTAACTGTCTACTTATTACAAACGAACTAAAAGGAAAATTCATGAAAAGTTCTCTTTTAAACAGGGCACAAAAAGAATCAAGATGTGGACCTCAACCATCATTACTTTCTACCTCATCAGCTTCATCAATCCCTACTTTACCCCCGTACCATCCACACCTCCCACATCATCATCCACACATGGCTGCGGCCGCTGCAGCCGCAGCTTTACTCCATCATCATCATCGAACAGCATCTGATCTCCTTCATCACACGTTACCCCCAACAGGACCACCTCCTGCTCCACCACGTCGAGTCGCAGTTCCAGTATTAGTTCGGGACGGAAAGCCATGCGTTTCATCCTCCTCATCATCCCCTGGCGGAGGTGTTGTTGGCGTAACTACCCCTTCCCTTAGTCCTGGAAAATCAAACTCATTTCAGTTCGCAGCAGCAGCGGCCGCTGCAGCTGCTGCAGCAGTAGCAAATGCAAACGGATTCCCAGGTGGGGCTCCACCACCGCCCGGGTCACTCGGGCCATTCTTTCCTGGAAGTGGTGGGGCGGGTGGAGGGATGGTAGGAGGAAGTGGGGGTGGTGCGCCAGCAGCGAGGTGGTGGTAGAAATATAAAATATTTAATCCTCTAATTATTAACTAGTGAGCAGTTGAACACTTGAGCAAAGTTGTGAGAAAAACAAGTTTACATGCGTTTTATTGTGTAGTAGTGAGCATATTGATACATATCACATCACCACAAAAAATATATAAAAGGAATGAGAAAAGAAGTGAGCAAAAAGAATTTTTGGTTTTGTTTTCCATTTACGTACAATAGAGCAGGAATATACCGTGTGATTATGGCTAATTATAGGCGATTTCTTTGTGATCAACTTTTTTCCTTCTCAACTTTAATTACTGGTTATACGCTATAAACTACAGTGTATTTTAAAAAGTCGTTAATTTAATAAAATCAAATCGTGTTGTTCGAGTTGAAGAGCATTGGGGCACAATGAGACACCTTTTATTTTTGCATGACCATGAGCATACCTCTAATACATTTCTTTCATTTCTTGTTCGGTTTTTTACCCAAAATCCTCGTTACATTTGAAACTAAACGGAAGATGCTTGACTAACTTGACACTCATAATTTTCTTGTGAACCTCTCATCTCTTCACAAAATCGAATCGTATCCACTTCCCTTTTGAGTTTGAAGTGCGCATTATTATTCAGTATCCAGCTGGGTTATCAAGTGTGTGTGTATGTAGCATGAAAAAAAATGTTGATGATAATGATAGACTCTTCTTTTTTCAACATGAAAATAAACTTTAATTGTTGCTCTCAATTCTCAAACTCAGCGCTCTGACTTTTTTTCTTCTGAATGTGCTTCAGAGTGTAGATTCGTGTTAATTACACGCCTCTTGCCCCCACACACACGTGAAAAAAAAGTTGGCATTCCAGCGATCAAATCGAGGTAGAAGTATCTTCATGAAGATTTCCTTCTTGCTACTTTATCATTAAATGTTTCTTTTTCTGCAAAAGATATAATCCTTTACACTGTGGACATGTACAGCTTAAAGCACTTTTCCTCTTCGATATATTTTTTTATTCTATTTCCCTTTTCTTCCCCGACAAAAAGGAGAAGAAGAGAAGAGGATAAATAAGTAAGAAATTGAAGGAGAGCCCTCACAGTTTAAAATTTTTTTCTATCTCTTAAGCTCAATTTTAGCTTTGCTCCTATTGATTCGTGTATACTTGTCAAACAAAATTAAAGACAACAAGAAAAATACATATGAGTAAAGTAGGAAAAATATAATTATACTTATTTTTTTGAAAAAAAAAGAAGAAGGATAACATGTAGTGCTGTTGTGTAGTATGTAGTATAGGAAATTTGTAGATGTATTTTAGAGGCGATCTTTTAGTGATACTCTTTTGATAGGATAATTACAGGTAGGCTGTAGGTTTTGATTGAAAAGGGCAATGCAATGCTATGCAACAGCAGTAGAAATAAAAAAGGGAGCAAGGTGGAGTAGTACTAACTGAATCTATTTGAAAAGAATAAAACATGAACGTCAACAATGATTGTCATCAATTGAGATAAAGAAGCAAGTAGCGGCAGGATAATAACATCGCCATCAAATCAGAATTTTCTTCGAGATCTCGTCTCGTCCCGCTTCAAGCTATTTTTACCTGTCCTGTCCTGACTGTGACATGACATGAACAAAGTGCAGCCATCTTGTTCAACTTGAATCGAACAGAACAGCCAATTCCGTGAGGCGTTGATCTCAACTCAGCCCATGAGCAAAAAAGACCATCTCGATTTTTTTTGCAAAATGCATTCTTAAATATAATTTGCATGTCTTTCCTTTAAAAAATGCGATAACATTTAAGCGCAGTCGTGAATAAAAAATTGCAGCTTTTGGATGAGGATGACCTGTTAATTAGAATTCCGTTTCTTTTCGTCTTGTTTAAAATGCATGCATGAAAAATTGGGAAAAATCAATCAATACCAATTATCGATCGGCACAGTAGGAGTTGAATTTAGTCAGTAGCTTCACTTCACCGCACAGAAATTATTCATAATTTCTTGGGATGTAGGATGCATTTAATAAGCAATATAAAAAATATGTAATAAATGCATCAATAATATCATGGGTTTGAAGATGGAGAGTAGGAATGCTCAAGTTTTTCGTATCTTCAGAACGCCTCCGGCTTTCGTGTTAAGAAAAAACGCTCCGTTTTTTAGATCGTGATCGACACGCAAAGCAAAAGCAACGCACACGTAAAAAAAATATTTTTGCTTTTTGATAGTGCATAAAATTATTCTGGATCATAAATAGCTTTGTTTATGACAAAATATTCAATTCATTTTTTAAAATTCCAAAATAATTATTTAAACAATTTTCTGCAAAATTCTGCATTAAAAAATCAGATCATAAAAATTGAATTGAGGTGCAAGCATTTAATTATGTTTTCATTTACTTCTTGTAAACTTTTTAATTTTTATGGGCATCTATTTTAGACCGGAATGGTATTTTATTTTTTGAAAACACAAAGCAGAATTTTATGCGCTATAGCACCTACTCATATGAGTATTAAAGTAACGTGAGTATTTAAGACGTTTACTATGTTTATGTATTTCTCCTTCGGAACCCCTATCACGCTCCGTTTTTTAGATCGTGATCGACACGCAAAGCAAAAGCAACGCACACGTAAAAAAATATTTTTGCTTTTTGATAGTGCATAAAATTATTCTGGATCATAAATGTCATAAATTATTATTTTTAAAAAATTTCTGCAAAATTCAGCATTGACAAATCAGATCATAAAAATTGAATTGAGGTGCAAGCATTTAATTATGTTTTCATTTGCTTCCTGTAAACTTTTTAGTTTTTATGGCCATCTATTTTGGACCACAATGGTACTTTATTTTTTGAAAACACAAAGTAGAATTTTATGCGCTATATCACCTACTCATATGAGTATTAAAGTAACGTGAGTATTTAAGACGTTTACTATGTTTATGTATTTCTCCTTCGGAACCCCTATCATTACCGCAAGTTGTAGCCCTTAAAACAGAAGAAGCGAAGCAGCAAAAGGGCTGAAAAATTATGCAAAAGATGATGATGCCTTTAAGAAGTAAAAAAAACTCGGTTCCCCAAAAAAAGAGAAAAGTGCTCTCCAATCCACTTTTTTTGGGAGCATTTAAGAGAAAAAAAATGATGATTCTGAAGACTGAAGACATGTCGAAAAAATAATATGCCCACGCTTTACTCTAATTACTAATCACTTTGACACATGTCAATCAAATATTCCGAATCGAATAAGGAGTTTTGAAGGAAAAATCAAATGTAATCTTTTAAAAAATACTTTTAAAATTACAGTTGAACTCCAGAGGATAAAGAGTGCCGAAATGTTTATATGCGTGATTGTAAAAGATGAGAGGAAATTAGAGCATCTTACGAAGATATTGATAATGATCTGCTCTCAACTCAGCTGAAGATGAATAGCATTTATTTATATCTTATCTCTTGACCCTATCGACACTGCTCCTTCAACGGTTGCACTGCTCTTTCCCGATCATCTGGATTCTGGAAGCATTGTACCTCTCCAGCCATTCTGTATCGGATTCCCCCGCCACTCCTATACACGTCCCAGTATGTTTCGGGATCTCTGTTATCCAATTTTCCCTCCACCGCTTGCCTCTTCCTCCTTCTCTTTATTTTCTTCTTCGATTGTGGAGGTTCACCTCCAGCCCTGCCTCCTCCAGTTCTGGGTGACCTCAC
>JAHZMX010000229.1:2612-15385 GCA_027743895.1 Seira musarum
ACGTCCAAAAGCCTACCAATTTTAAAATATTCTTCCTTAAGAGCAACTTGATTTCTGATCTTACTTCTGTATGCTGTACATAATTTAGCAGTCGACGATTTACTTTTTTGAGACTGAATATCACACGAATGTTTTTACATGAGCCAAAAAGTAATACATATTTGCATGAATGTGATAGTATTGTATTGTATGATATTTTGTAAAAATAAAAAAAGTCAAGAGGATTAAACATTCCTTCCGTAACGATTTTTATTACCAATAGGTACTCACTGTCACCCTTGCAATATGCAAGAAGGTTGTTAAGAAGTAATACTGAACCAGAATCCCGTTACATACAAGAATTTACAGCACACAATCATTCTAATCTGAACTCTACACTGCATATCAGTAAAAGAAAGTGTTTCGACCAGAATCGTAGATTTCATCCTTTGTGCAACCCGTGACATGATGAAACCGCTTCTTGTCCCAGGGAATTAGAATCCTTTCCACGTAAAAGCCTTTTAAAGTAAGTCTGGTACTAAGATCTTTAGCACTGAAACATAATATTTAAAAGGTTTACACTCGAGTTCTAACCACTTTTATTCGATTCATAATTCATAAACAACAAACCTTTGAAGTCGAGCAATAGCCAACATAATTTGATTCCTACCGACTGGTCTGTGGTCTACACCCTCCAGCATATTTTTTAGATCTGGATCGCTTCTTAATAAATGAAACATCTTAAAGTATAAACAAACCCAAATTAGTTGTCAATCAAAACGTCGAAATGGTTTTTGTGACAAGGTTCGTAAAAATTGCTGCTTACTTTGCCTCCAAAAAGATTTTCTTCTCCTTGGAACGTTACTTTCAACCATGTCCGATTAGGGCGGGGATCGTCTCCTCTCAAACACTGGCAAAAAAAGCAAGATCGATTTATTATTGTTATAAAAATTAAATTGATGCTGAACTAATTAGTAAATTTGTTAACACTAGGACCAACCATCGTCATTACTGTAGCTCGCGACACAAAAACTTGATCACGCCAATGATTGACGTGGAAAAATATTTCCTCCATGGAAGGGGCGAATTCTCGTTGTAAAAACCTT
The DNA here is from genome assembly GCA_027743895.1 of Seira musarum. Classification (NCBI taxonomy): domain Eukaryota; kingdom Metazoa; phylum Arthropoda; class Collembola; order Entomobryomorpha; family Entomobryidae; genus Seira; species Seira musarum. The sequence continues at coordinate 3,698 of JAHZMX010000229.1, forward strand.
TTATAAACAAAAACTATATTAGTTTCTGCGTCTCCCATACGAATCACTACAAGTTATACGCAGGCATAACTAGTATATTTACTTACTCTTTCGATATTCGACATGCAATGTGACCCAAGTGAAGAAAGACTATCCCAGTTACACATGCATCAAAGGATGGTTGATGACAAAGTGTACCTTTTATTGCGTCTTTACCCTCCAAATCTCTGATTTTTCCAGCTTCGAGATCTACAAATGACAAACCAAGAACATTTTTTTATATACAATGTTTTAAAAATAAATCTTCCTCGTCCTCGAAATCACATTCCACTGACCATCTTTAAAGTACTGACAAGTTTTCATGAGCTTAAATTTTGGTGCAAACTTGTCTTTAACGCTGGTAGACGTCTTATAAATAATATACAGGCCGCTACACTGCAGTTGAGCTATGTCATCCTTGGAATGCACCAAAGCAGGATGATCCAACATTTTCCTACATTTTACCGTCATAAACTTCGTGTCAAAGATACGAGGCAAAAATTTAGTCACTTGAGACTTGAAATCATTGTACTTTTCTGGAAGAAAGAGATAAACACATCCATTATTAATTGTAAAATATGGAAATCTAGAAAAAAAATCATAAATTATTGGTGCTGCTGAATCTGTTTGACTAACCTGGTAATTCTTGACAAAAATTATTGAAAAAGTACATCAAATCCAAGGCCATATTATGACCAACCACAGGAAGTCCTCTCCGCGAAATGACATCGACTATCACAGAAAATCCACGAAGTTTGTTCACAATTTCCCTCTGATCTTCCGGCGTCAGTTTGGGCTTGAATTCAGGAAAAAACTTCTACACGGAGAGAAACGATTTAAAACGTCAATAATTTCGACTTACTTTCAGCTTACAGATATAAACAAAACGGAATTGATTACCGGGTCTAGTGGGAAACCACGTTCGCGACATTTCTGCATAAAATCTGGATTTTTTTCCAGATACTGTTCCAGCTTCTCGACCATCTCATTGTTCAAATACGGTGTGGATTCCAAGAACCACTTCATAAAAAAATAAAAAATAATCATACATTGGATTTAAGTCAGACGAAATTAAAACAAACTGGTGATCAAATTTCAAGCTAACAAAACTTAACCTTTTCATAGTCGAACTTGATGGAACCAAGGAATTGGGTACAATCAATTTCCACGCTTGCCACCGTCTTATTCATGTTAAAGTCACCGAAACTGGGCTCCATTAAATAAAAACAGTACGCGTCCACAGAATACATTTGGTGTGTCGTTGTTGGGTCATCCATTCTATGAAATATCGATATCCCAAACTGAAACAAGACACAAATCAGCATCAAATCAGTGTAGCTAATTAACAAGATTAGTTTACTGACCTTTATTTTGTACTGCACAATAAATTATATTTTACTTCAAAAATAGATTTATTATTTGCTTTACCTGAGGAGCAGAATTACTGAAAACGATTTGTCGCAGTATTTCATAGCGCTGAGCAGGTGAATCAAAAAGCCTTTAATAAATATTCAAAGTAAATGCAACATAAATAGCAATGAGAATACTTAATTATTGATTTAATTAAAACGATCATAAAGAATTGTTTTCTTACGAAGTCATTGCTCCGTTTTCGCTCTTCAAGCCAGTGTATTCTGCGTCAAAGCTGATAAAATCCGCCGTTTCCAGCTTCTCCAAAATCTCCGGAAGAACTTCTGAATAGTTTGAGCGTGACACGTCCATTGTTGACAAAACTTTTTATCTACCACTATCACGAATAAATCAATTAATATTATTTCAACCAAAGACTACGATGACAAACATAATGAAAGTGTAACACAACACGACCCCATCTCATCATTAAAAGTAACATAATTTGATTACTTTACTGCCACAACTAATTAAGACTTTTTTACAACAACGTTTTTGCTATCTACGACATACAACCAATTCAATCGCCAATGGACCACCCATGTGGTCTTTGTTTACTTTCTTTGCATTTTTAGTCTCTCTCAAAGGCTAAGGTTGTTGATTAGCACTACTCCTAGCTTTCGAGTCATTGATTTGCATTATCTCCTATACCCACATTTCCACAATTCATAACACACGCTCCAGCTAAGCTCCAGCCGAGTCGAGTCCCTCAAGTTGAAATGTTGAAAGTTGAAACCCTGGCAAATGACATGACTCGTTTGTAGTGTGATGTGATGATGCTTGTTAGTTGTTGGTCGAAAAAAATCGGAACGGGGTCGTCGCGTCTATTAAATGTCGTCGTTAAGTCGTATTACATTAATACAATATGGTAATAATAATATTAATGCTATTCATATCTTGGAGCATGTCTTAGGTGGATGAAATGGGTTCCTGTATCTGATATTCAACGTTAATTAAATATCACTAACTCTAACTAAAAGGTTCAGATGTTTCAATTCTTCGCTCCGCCAAGTTAATTAGTAAATTAGTCAAAAATACAGTAGACGTGAGAACGGTGTTTTAAGCTGACCAAACCAAGAAGGAAGAGACTCTCGAATCTAACTGATCTTAACCAGAGACCAGACCAATGCGCAATGCCCTGAATACCAGAGACGTTTCATATTACCCCTAGTTCTTTCTTTTCCTGGAAATGACAGTTTCGGGTTCCAAACGAGCGTGGGTACATTATGTCACAGGAGTTTTTTTATTATGCTAAAATTTTTGAGGAATTTCAATTATTAGCTTGATGAACGTAAGGAGACATTGGTGAGAAAAAATTGCGGGCTTCATAACGGAATCAAATTGCCGAGTTTGCACAAGAAGACCATTTTTATTAAACTTTTCCAGGGCCACTTTTTTACGAGTTTCTTATTTACAAGTTGAAAATGATATTAAAGCACTTTAATTTCTATTGAATGCGCTAGACTCGAAACTAAAAACTTTAATGATTTATAGGAACAAGTCGTAATTCCAAGTTTTCCGGTGGAATAATCTGAAAATTAACACGCCTACCAGTCAAAGGGGAAGGAGTACGTGCTGTAGGTTCTACTACAAAGTTTTGTATCAGATACACTAAAGCTGCCTTTGATTCCAGTAAAGCAAATCTCATTCCTGAAAATATCATTGAAATTCTTAATTAATTCATTTTAATTTGGGTTGGTAAAACAAAATATTTTACTTTTGCAATTTAATTTACCGATACAATTTCTCGGTCCAATTCCAAACGGAATGAATGCAGCTTGATTTCGTTTCGCTTTTACTTTTGCATCAAAATGCCCGAAAGGATCAAAGGATTCAGGATTTTCGTAGTATCTCTTATCGTTGTGAATTGCATGCAATGGAACTCCGACAAAAGTTCCTTTTGGAATAAATAGACCGGTTTCAGGGTCCTGGAAATCCGATACACATTTTCTTTCCAGCCTGAGGAATTAAATCAATCCAAATTAATGTTTTTATCGTTCATTAATCAAGAAAAAATACAAGGCACAACCTTAATGTGGCTGGAAACTTCCGGAGGATCTCTAAATATAGTAGCAAAAGAAACGTTTAATAAATATGCATTATATAAGGTCACGGATGTTTGTTGGATATGCGTACCACAGATAAACATTTCCAGGCAATCCAAACGCCCCAGGTCTTCGTATGCCACTTTTCCACTCTTTTTTCTAATTGCTTCGATTTCCTCCCTCAGTTTATCTTGAACGTCCTGATGTAATGCAAGTGCATAAATGGCAAAAGTAAGAAATGTACTTGAAGTTCGATATCCAGCAAAGAAGAATGATAAGCACTGCCCCCTCATGATCTTATTGGTTAAATAAGCATGTTTCTTTGTTTCAATTTTGGCTTCCTTCTCAAAATCATTCAGCTCCTCCGACTCGGAGGATCCCAATCCTTTACGGGCTTCAACAAGAATCTGCAAAAAGTCATTGCGGCTGCCCTTCTCTTCGTCGTTATTCATTCTCTCCTTTAATTTATGGCTGAGCAAATCTTCGAAAAAGTGAAGGGCCTCCATATCTAGGAAGTCAATGTTAAAGAACCGGAAAACCTTTGGAAAGGCCAAACTCAACCCAAATTTGATGTTCTGAAATGTGTTCATGTTAGTCAGTCTATTTGCCATTTTGAAGAACGTCGACTCTGGATTCTTCACAACTTCCGCTTGAAGTCCAAAAATAGCTGCAGCTATAACGTCCGCAGTGAAAATGCTCATACATTTGTAGGCGTTGATTTTAAAACCACGTTCAGCATCATCATTACAGTTATTGATTTTAGAATTATTCAGGGCTTCAACCCAAGCTGCCCCCACGGAGTTTATTGATTCCATCATTCTTCGGATTTTCCCAGTTGTAAAGGTGGCCGTCACTGAAGCTCTCACACTTTTCCATTCTTCACCTTGCAGATTCCCCAACATTTTCAAAAGAACGGAATCCTTTCTTGCGGCTCCAAAAAATTGCCGACGGTCAACAAAATGGTCAAAATGCTTGATATAAATCCTTTTTATGAGCTCCAAGTCCTTGAGTAGGAGCATTGGGATCGGATTCTCAACCATTCCACAGAATTTCTCATCCTCCCCCAGGATATTGTATACGTAGTCATCCCTTTGTGTGATGTCTTTTTGAGAAAGTAAGTAATCCAAATCACTTACGATATTTGATGCATCGATTTCTTTGATTCCGTATTGTTTCCAAAAAGCCTTTTTTGTAAGGTGAACGTGTCAAGTAACGAAGGAGGGATATCGCGAAAAAGGTCAAAACAAGTATTACTACCCACATTGCGACCACCACTAAATTAATTGCTTTTTAAGTTAATTAATAGAGAGAATAGGATGTTCTCGGAAACGAAAAATGTCAAGATGTGACAAGCTTGACCCGATCAGTCCAAAAGCTTAACCCACTTTGAAATAATATTTTGCCAAAAAGCATTCCCGTAGTTTTTGTAACATAGTTCAGGTGCAAAAGCATTGGTACATTATTGCAATTGTGAGGAAGCCATAATCACAAATTATCATCGTGAGAAAATTTTAGATGAAATCAAAGACCAAAAAAAAATTTCCATTTTTTATTCAATATATTAAGGTATGTATAGTTCGGGGAATATAAGACTTATACATAAATTAATGTATGGAAAAAAACTGTGCAAGCTGTAAATATTTCATGATTTTCCATTGCGGTTTTATAAAGGAAAAGGTCAAATAAACAAAATTTCCTCCTTCTTCGACCGTAGAAGTTATTGGCATGAGGTTTTCATTCATATATATTTTTCTTAACTGTGTGAACTAAGCTTAAACTAGAGAGGGAATAAAATGGTTCGTGTTACACGATTCATTTTAGGGAAACTTAAATAATTTTTTGCTCACGTTTCACGTACTCTATTTCTTATCATAACCTTTTTTTATCTTAATTTGGATTGTATTATCGAATTAGTTGTTTATAATAGGCAATTGAAAACGTTTCGTTTACCTGAGTCAGGGAAGAATTTTTCAGCGCAATTTACAATGAAGGAGTCTTCTTTAAAAACTGTTATACTTACGATAATTTTTTCATTGAAGATGTGCGAAATATGCCCTCTAGTAAGCTCACGAACGTATCCTAAGGAAAGGAAATCATTTGAAGGCGACATTGATATGTCTAGGAAAGAAATGAACAAATTTCAAACTGGAGTCCTCTTCACTGGAAAAGTTCATCCTGTGAACTCTTGGAAAAATGGAGTTGTTCCGTACACAATTGAGTCTAAATTTGGATAAATTGCACAACTAAAAATAAAAATTGCTGCAATGTTACAATGACCGATGCTCTAACAAATTCATTAATCAGACGCTTCCCAAAAGGAAATGTTCGACGGGGCAATGCGAGAAATCAGTGGGGATACCTGTATCCAGTTTGTTCCAAGAAAGAATGAAAAGGACTACATCAGCTTTGTAAAATCTGACGGTCGTTGTAGTTCAAGAGTTGGCAGAGTTGGAAAACGTCAGGAACTGTTGATGAGTCCTTCGTGCATGAGGCATGGAACAGTTGTACATGAACTTCTTCACGCGTTGGGATTATATCATGAGCAAAGTAGACCAGACAGAGATAATTACATAACCATTGTCTGGGATAATCTCAAAAGTCCAGGTAATCATGAACTGAAAAATCAAGCCCTTGAAATGACAAACCGTAATGAATTAAATGAAAGCCCTATTTTATTCTTTTAGATAGTAAAAGAAATTTTGAAAAGTATGGCACAGAATTCTGGAAAAACAACAGTTTGCCTTATGATTATGGAAGTATAATGCATTATTCCCCCCAAGCATTTTCGAAGAAGTGGGGACAAAAAACAATCGTTACAAAAGTAAGTTGAAATGTTGATGAGTCCTTCGTGTATGAGGCATGGAACAGTTGTACATGAACTTCTTCACGCGTTGGGATTATATCATGAGCAAAGTAGACCTGACAGAGATAATTACATAACCATTGTCTGGGATAATCTCAAAAGTCCAGGTAATCATGAATGGAAAAATCAAGTTCCTTGAAACGACAAGCCGTAATGAATTAAATGAAAGCCCTTTTTTTCTTCTTTTAGATAGTAAAAGAAATTTTGAAAAGTATGGCACAGAATTCTGGAAAAAGAACAGTTTGCCTTATGATTATGGAAGTATAATGCATTATTCCCCCCAAGCATTTTCGAAGAAGTGGGGACAAAAAACAATCGTTACAAAAGTAAGTTGAATTTTACATCACATATTTTAATTATAATGAACCCGTGTTAAATCATTATGATATGATGCATGCGTTGCGTATGACTGTTTTAGACGGAAGATGCTCCTATCGGACAGAGAGCCTCCATGAGTCATTTTGATAAAGTGAAAATAAATTTGATGTACAACTGCCAACTTGATGAATAAAAAGCCAGAGTGTGGAGTGTATTAAGGTTTTGCTTGAAAACTACAACTTCATTAATTTATTATGATGTATTACTGCTTTTTACATGCTCACACATTTTGGAAGCATGTAGATTTATTAAGATGGTATACTTCGTGTAGTAGGTACTAGTTCCAATGTACAAGACCTCGTCGCACTAAATTATTTACACGCCATCTTCAAACACACTTATTATTAATTATCATTTGTTCTAAATTTACAGTTCTTTCAACAGACAAAATTATGACTTTTTCATAAATTTTTGAGTTCCTACAACCCACATACCTACGTATCTATAAATTACGCTAGTACTAATGCTTTTAAGTATCCCGTGTCATATAAGAAAAATATTGTTTAAAATTTACAATTACTTTCTCATGCCGTGCTGACTTTTTGGCGCTTTGCTGACTACATGTGTGGGTGGTTTGGTTTGTTGATTCTGACTTCGTTCTACGGTCTACTATTTTACATAATTAATTGACACTTAGCCTATTCTACTCTAACGAAATACCTGTCCATCTCTTCTCTTAAATTAGATATGTAAATATTCACGAGTTGGAAAGAGGAAAGGAAAGCTACTCACATTTACATGAAAGAAAGCAGAGAGAAGAGATTCTATTATTTTCTAACGTTGCTAGATTCCAAAGACAGAACTGGTGTCCCGAATGGAGGTTCTTTCATTCTTTCCAGTAATTCTTCCAGGACATGTGAGTTAACTAGGATTGGGATGTAATCAGGCTTTAAGAATCGCGGTCCCGCCTGTAAAAACAAATAACAAAAACGCTAGATGATACTTAAAGAATGATTTACGTTCTCAAGGGGAGTTCTGAACTTACCCTTTTTACGCTGCCCTCACGAAGCGATGGGTACACTGCCTTCGCTGCTCTCTGAAATTCTGGACTTTCACCTCCTTCAGAATCGCCGGGATATTTCCCCCTCACCCATTGTCTGCTGAAAGTTATCTGATGACACAAAACAAATTGAAATCAAATCACTTAATAACAAAATTCAACCAACGGTGTAATGGGGCAACTTGAGACAAACACCCCGTTATAATTTTTAGACCAAAAATAATTTTCATAAACTTCAAATTTTTAGCATAGTCTTACCTGAGCTGATGTTATTGTAACAAAAACAACCACAACAAGTAACAACGCCGAGGCGATATTACTTTTAGAAAAGTCCATGGTTCTCAATTTAAAAATTTTCAGAAACTTTCAACAACCACAACAAGTAACCACGCCGAGGCGATATTACTTTTAGAAAAGTCCATGGTTCTCAATTTAAAAATTTTCAGAAACTTTCCCTGTGAAACAAGTCTTCAATGTCCAAGCGGTAGTTCTATTTCCGCAGTCGTGGATCTACTTCCCTGTGCTTAACTGAAGTGAGATTTGGTGAGCAGTCCAGTCCTTTTATATACGGATCGAGAAGGGAGAGAGCGAAAGATACTAGGCGGGGGTACACAATCCAGAATTCTTATGACACCTTCCCAACTTACTCACTCTACCTTTCCTGCTACCTACAAAAATAAACTTTCTCGTCTTACCACTTTCCTCTTCGCTCTTCTCATTTCACCACTTCCACTTCTCCCATTATCAAAAATGCCGTAGGAGGCGAAATAGGATCAAAATACAATAAGGAATGCTGCACTTGCATGAAATAAACTTGACCAAAGTGAAATGATTTTGTTTTCGAGGAAAAAGCAATCTAACAATACACAATCCAGAATTCTTATGACACCTTCCCAACTTACTCACTCTACCTTTCCTGCTACCTACAAAAATAAACTTTCTCATCTTACCACTTTTCTTCTCGCTCTTCTCATTTCACCACTTCCACTTCGCCCATTATCAAAAATGCCGTAGGAGGCGAAATAGGATCAAAATACAATAAGGAATGCTGCACTTGCATGAAATAAACTTGACCAAAGTGAAATGATTTCGTTTTCGTGGAAAAAGCCATCTAACAAGTAATTTTAGTTTTCAAACACTCAAATTCTGAAAAGCTTTTATTCGAAGAGATTTGTTAGAATAATTGTACAGAACACGTTGTCGATAAAATTCAAACAGTATTGCGCATATCAATTATGAGCTACAAATTACTTAAATGTATAGAAATGTATTAGTATGAAATGTATGAATAACGTAGAACAATCCCGTTTACAATCTAGGCTTTAGGTCACAACATCCACATCCCCACATTTTCTTTAGAGTTCCCCAAATCCATGAAACCAAATTAGAGAGTGGCCTAAGAAGCCAACTACACCAACTTGAACTTAACCCCAGACATTCAGCCTTCCATTCTAGGTCGCTTATCATAATGTCACGCAAGGTAGCTTCGAATTTACTAAGATAACAAGGATTCCCACAATCAGTAAAAAGCATTTCTCTGGGTTCTTCACCAGTACTTTTGCGATAAAATACCTATCGGATTAAATATTTTTGAAAGGATTAAAATTAAAGCTAGACAAATATGAAGCAATAAAGGTAATTGGCAAGCGGTTAACATACTTTCACAATCATATCTTTCATTGTTACTTCCTTTTGCTTTCTTCCGCCCTTGCCTTGCTCTGTTTTTCCAGAATTCTCAAGTTCGTCAGCGTCAACCTCTTGGTGAAGCTCAATCATTACAGCGGAGGCGTAAGGAGGCTGATGGATATCAAAAACATTGAGAGCAGAAAGGAATGCGGACACGGTTGTATCATGGCCCGCATAAAGATATAATCTTTTTTGTCTATTCTTCTTCCCCTTTTAATAAAATTGGCTAATATGTACATTACACACATTCTACATTATGCAATGCAAGCATTGTCTACCACTTTCAATCTCATGAATTCGTTTGTTTTTGTACCTTCTTTTTTGGACTGGGACTACAGTTTTTGATCAACTCTCTGGCCACTTGTTTCATGTTTTGAATTACTTGCCTGACCAAAGGACCTCCATTCAGGCGGATCAATTTTCGAGTCCCACTTAAAATCTGAAAACCAAACTCTTCAATACTTTTCATCGGCTCTGGATAGACTTGCTTTGTCCACTCAGGAAGTTCCAACTTATACACGTCCTGGCCATTAAAAGAAAAACACATTAAAAAAAGATGAAGCTGTGCTGGTGTAGGTGGAATAGAAGAAAGCGTGTTTGTAATCAATTATATTAATTGCCTGAATGAACAAAGTGTCATAAACTTGTCCTAAATTCTTGATATCAACATGATCTAGGCCTGTGTGGTTCTTGACGTAAGTGAAAACGGACTCATATTGAGCAATGTACTTTCTCATTGGGGCACACCCCAACACTCGGTTCAATTCTTCCATGTAAGCAGGGCACCTCTCTGGAATGAACCGAAGTTTCTAATAAAAAGCAAAGTTTATTCAGCAAAAGAATAAAACTGTGTTTTTGTTATTGCCGATCTTTTCTTATTTTGTACTCCAACGCGGAATGGAGTGAAATGCTAATTACATTATCCATCTCTGTGGGAATCGGGTAGACTGGAATTGGCTGCCATTTAATCTCTCTACTCCACCTTTTCTCACACCCTAACCCAGTTCCCTCTGGATGCTGAGGTCCGAGGATCGGGTAGACTGGAATTGGCTGCCATTTAATCTCTCTACTCCACCTTTTCTCACACCCTAACCCAGTTCCCTCTGGATGCTGAGGTCCGTCCGTACAATAAGGAACGAACAATCCAGAGAGGCAAGTTTGAGCCGTCATAATTGACCTCTCTGACATGGAAGATTGTACAAGAATGTCTTCAGGTAACCACATTCCTTCCAGGAAGCTCTGATAACGGGTGGCTATATATGTCCCTAGTTCATAAGCTTGGACGTTACCGCGCTTTAGGGAAAAATGTAGAAAAATTAATAAATAAAACATGGAAAACTAAACCTGTTTGAGACGGAAGAAAAAAAAACTGAAAATGGTTTTGTATTACTTCCTGGAGAGTTTTTAATAAAATATTTCCACGTAGTTGGTACTTCTTACTTTCGTAAGCAATCCTTTCCTCTTTGATTTCAGCATTGGAATGCCACTCGCGTTCTTATGAGGATCTTTAGGATAGGAGAAAAGGGGTGTACGATCTCCATGTCTGAAAATCTGGTTTCAGATAACAAAATTCAAGAAAATGGAAATGAGCTTGGGAATGTTTTTAGTAATAATAAAAATCCCATTTTCAAATTATTCTGTTGTATGAAGAAGCAACAAAAGGTGAGATTCACATTTACCCACGTACCACTTGCACCAACAATAGTTTTGTGCGAAGCTGGCACCCATCAGTGTTATTGCCACTTGTTCCATTTCTGTTGGAACAAGTATTGTTCTCGCTATTATTTGATATCGTTTGGCTAGCATCCTTCCATTTTTTTCCATCGTCATCCCATCGTTTCTCCCCAAAAGATGATTCAAGCTGCGTTAGAATTATGAAGGGAAGAAGGGAAAGGCATAAAATGACGCGCGTTCTGGGAGGATTTGAGAGGTCCTTAAGCCCACTCATCCTTCGTCAGACATTGTGAAATCGGGAATAAACTAAACAAAATAAAAATGTAATTACACTTGGACGATTTATATTCTGGGGCAAAGTGAAACGTGCTTGGTGTCCAGACTCCAGACAAAGCATCATCAAATTATAGTGCACCATTTTATAGAATATCTATATTTTTAAAGCAAGACACATAAGTTTAGTTACTTGGACGAACTTTAGACTCATGAATAATATTTAAACCAGTTTGATTCTCCTTCCCAACCAATTCAAAGTGCTTCGTAACTAATTCACATTTATTGGATTTTTCCTCTCAAAAATGAATTTCGGCTGTGTTTAAGATCGCGACCCCCCC
>JAHZMX010000230.1:0-36624 GCA_027743895.1 Seira musarum
CTGGCTTGGCTTGGCTTTGGATTGACCATCACTCCTTATTTCATGCCCCTCATTCATTAATTTCCTCTTGTTTTTCGTATTTTCAAAAGAATGGCCGAAAATTTCTATTCCTTCGCCTTTTTTTTCGAGAGAAAAAAGAACAAAAATTTATTGATAAAGTTGAGTTTTTAGTTTGGGAATGGAATAAAAAAAGTCCCTGTTTTGGTGCCGCTGAGAACAAAGTTGAGTTTCATTTTTTTCTTTTGTTATTTATTTAATCCATTAAAAAAAACCTTAGGAAAAAGATAGCAAGTGGCAAAAATATTTTACAAAAAAATTTTGCAATCCACTACGTCACAATCATTACCGTCATCATCAAGAACAAACAAAATTATGGTTAGTGTCAAGTTCTTTACATTTCGTTGGGAAGGTGACATTCTGACATTCTCATGCTTTATTTACGGGTCTAAAAAAATGCGGTCATATTTGCTAATAAGAGCGTAAAGTAAAAAATCATGTCATGTCATTCCAGAACAGTTCTTTCCAGATTTTTTAAACGACATGAATAGGAAACGGATTCGATATAAAAAAAACGAATTAGTATGAAACGTAAAATCAAACTTAGGCGTTGGGCAATAATTTTGAAATGCAATATGGATGACCAATTCTCAATTATTTAAAAAGGGTATCACGTTTCAAAAATATTTTTTTTGAAACTGAAATTAAGAAAAAAAGTCTGCCGGAAGTTGTTATTATTTAGTCCCCTGTGAGCGGAGCCCCTTCAAATTAAAATCGATCCTATTAGCTTAAAAATATTTATCAGTGTGCGTGGTTTACTTTGCAAAGATTTTTATCTTAAAAGAATTGAATAAGGTTTGGTTTTTGGTTTACAGGAAGCATGATCTGATCTGATGTGATCAATTCTCTAAGAAGTCGGTAAACTTTTGAAGGGTGAGAAATATTTTTTTTGAAAGAAAGGAAAAAGAATTGAATAAGGTTTGGTTTTTGGTTTACAGGAAGCATGATCTGATCTGATGTGATCAATTCTCTAAGAAGTCGGTAAACTTTTGAAGGGTGAGAAATATTTTTTTTAAAGAAATGCTAATAATCAGATCACTAAAAAAATATAGGAGGAGTCGATTGAATAAGTAAAATAATTTTTATTTAAATTAGGCTTCACGTTCATGCATAAGGTAAGCTGCAGATTGCGGATACAATTTCAATTGCAATTACATTACACCTGCCAATTGACAGAATTGCACTGCAAAGGCAGGCCTCGCTTTAAAATTCTTCTTTAAGCTTACTTAAGTAAAGTTAGAGAAGAAATTTATCCTTTCACTTGGTTCTTTTTTTGCCTTCTGTCATTTTCATACTTTGCAATATTTTTTTTGCGCCACATCCGCGCCCCAAGCCAAAGCCAAGCCAAGCCACAAATATTACTATAGTTATATGCCACTTGTTTGTGTAGAGAAAATTTTTCTTAATCTTATCTAAGCACCAACTACCGACATATCCGCTTTCCTAGACAGTGCGGATTATTGGATTGGATTTATACATAAATGCCCATTACATTGTAGTTGTGCAGTGTTAAAAATTATAGACACGAAAATAATATAAATGATGAATAAAGCAAGAAAAAATTTGCAATGGCTAATATAAATCAGACTAAAATACAGTGGAACTTCCATATCAACGTCGACGTCGGGATTAAAATAATAAAGAGTGATTTTTTACTCTAAAATTGTTTACCAAAACAGAATTCTTTTTTTATTGATAAAATTTACAGAAAAAAAAATTCTATTGGGGGCCGTTCACTAGTGGAGGAGTTACTTAAGTAATCCAGTAATTTTAAGTAAATCGGTAAACAAGGGCCGTTCACGAGTGAACACGAGTTCAAAAGCCTACCCGGATTACAGATTTATTAAAAATTACTAGATTACTTAAGTAATTCCTCTAAGAGTAAACAGTCGCATTGTGCCTGTTCACTCAAACAGGAACTGCATTAGTAATCCAGTAATTTTAAGAAAATCGGTAACGACGGGGCCGTTCACAAGCAAAGAAGAGTCGAAAGGCATGACGGATATGCTTGCTAACGCTAACTCTTGTTCACTTGTGAACGGCGATCTTTACCGATTTACTTAAAATAACTGCATTACTTAAACGATTCATCTACGAGTGATCAGTCCCATTCTGTATAAAATGAGCACTTATATTTGTTTTTGAGCTGAACTTATGGTAGTAGCTCTTGGAAAGGTTCCACTGTACACTTTTATATTTAATCACACTAGTCTATGTACAAAATAAGTAAATAAGTACATATATTCTGAAGTGTGATTGTGACTACAATTTACAGATCTTCAAGCACATTTTTTTTAGATTCATTCACATATACCTAAACACGACGACGATGAATAATGAGCTGTATAAGACGATAGGTACATACTTTTCTTTTATCGTTTTTTATTATTAGTCCGGCGTGTTTTAATCCAATCCAATCCACAAATAGAGTGATACGGTGCGCTGTCACAAATCACAAATGGTCAATTTAATGATTGCAAGACCAGACCAGACCAAACCAGAAGACCAGACTCACTCAGCTCTGCACGAGTCCAAGGTAAGTAAGAAAGGAATGCAAAAATATTTATGGTATCATGTGTCGCATATCTGTAATTTCCTTTTTCAAAAAAATCGTGTTACACTGTTACCAATACTTTACCAACGGCATTTTAAATTTAAAAAATTAAGTAAATAATCCTATTAAGCCCAATTCACCTGTGCTTGGCTTGGGTTAGATTTTTGATAGAATTTTTGTTGCACATTGCACACCTTTTTCTTCCATGAAATATGGGATATTTCTCTTTTCTTTTTTCTTTAGCCATTTCCGCGATTGTGATTGTAATTGTGATTGGACTTGAGTTAGTCGTGATGGACTAGACTAATCTTAATTTCACTTCATTTACAATTTTCTTGTAAGAAGAAATAATATAGCACGAGCGAGTTTTACTAAAGCCAGTACTAAAGTTGTCAATGTGAATATATTATGGCTGATTATAAATGTTGTTGATACTGATGAACATCGAAGATTAGGGCAAGCATAAAGAATGAAATATGTAAACACGTCGTTTTCGTTTATAGCTATGCTGTAGCTCTAAAAAATTCATTTTTTTTATCTGATTTAAAAAAAATCGAAGGAAAATAAATAGATATTTTTTGATTGATTGAGTAAAATTGCATTGCATGTATTGGTATCTGTAGTAGTTTAAGCAGTAGGAAAAAAATATTAAATTGATCGATTTTTTGGGGTATCGTTTTCAGGGAAGAAATAAATATTTAAGCAGTTTGAATATGCACAGCTTTAATTTTAGTCGGGGGTTTCCTAACCGATTATTATTTATAATTGTTTCAATACCTGAAGAATCTTGAAGCATGCGTAGTGACACTTTTTTTTAGATACGTTCATGTTCAAAGATAAGTTATAGTGTTTGGTGAACATTGGTAAATGTAATTGTAACAAACTTAAATCTTTTACGGATTTCCTTTTTGATTGAGAATAAAAGTCGGTTCTAATTATGCAAATCTGTTTGATTTTCTTTGGATAAAAAAAATCTGAAGCAAAGTCAAGTCAAGTCAGGCAACAAAGAGATTTAAGAATGCTCATGCTTAATCTAATGCATAGGTAGATACAACAAGGCTCACTTAAGTACATTAGAACTCTGATTGTATTGACAATAAGTGCAAGAAGAACTATGATTATTTTTGTCCAAATAGAACTGAAGTGCGTCATTACAACAATAACAACAACAACCCAAACTACAAGTGTTATGGATTTAATTAATATTAAGGTGCAATTTTATTAGCAAGCCCTCTAAGGTGACTAATAAAAACATGCATAAAATTATATTTAGCTAAAGGATAAAATCCCTTCAATTTCATTTCATATCAATTTCATTCATAATTTTTTAGATCCTTGAGATCCAGCAGACTATACAAAGGGTATAAATATTCAATAGTGAAAATCAAATTACGTCATAAAAATTCGTTTTCATGAGAAAAATATTTTCACTTTCATTTTCGGTTTTCCATGTTCTTTCGTATTCATAAAAACATGTGAAGAGTGATTAAATGCTCTATCCTCTTAACCAAAAACATCTAAAAAATAATATCATCATTTTAATACAAGCAGAGTGTATTTAGTATTAACAAACACTTAAACATTGCTTAAACCTACAAAGCTTGTGAATTTATGAATGTTTAACATTTTACATCATCACTATATATATTTTTTTCGTCTATGAAAAATAAAGTCTTACAATTACAATTTACAATTAGCCATCTCTCAAATTGACCCAAATCTTAGAGCACGGAAATAACACGCACCAATTTTTTCTGCTGAAAGGCAAGTCATAAAAAACTAAAATTAATATAAACTATTCTAGCTACAAGTCAAGCCAGTAAGTAGTTGCAGACCTTCAATGTTGTTTTTGTGATTTGTGATTGTGATGCGATCTCGTTTTGTATTTATTTTTAAATTAATGAAAGAAATATAGCATTATAGTATTTATTGTACTAAAATTGGATTGAGAAATTGCATAATAATGCCACTTTAGTTTTACCCGCCTACAAGATAAGAAGAAAAAAAAATTGTTTATGCATCTATAATTATGATGATCGTAAAAAAATTATAAATTGTACATAGTCCTACTTGAAACTACAAATGTGTAACGAAGTCTTAGCCTTAGTTTTACATGAATTTTTGAGTAGTTTGACTTTTATTATTTTTCCCTAAAAAAAGCCTATCCGAACATACGAGTTTCTCATTTTTCTAGAGACTTGCAAGATATGATATGATAAGTACAAGTTTCCCAGCAATATCATCGGAAAGTTTCCAGAAAATCCATGACCATTACTAACTAAATGCTGCTATAGTTACATACATGAAAACCAGCAATTTTTCATGGTTTACTAAGTAAGCTTGAAAAAAAAATTAGGCAATGTAGGAAACTAGAAAAACAGTAGGATTTTTTTAAAAAGTAAATTTCTAGTTTCTGGTTCTGCATTTCTAGTTTTTTTTTTAAATTCGTTTGAGTTGATGATATTTTCAGAAAAAAATATTTAGAAATGATCCAAAACGTAAATTTTTAATAAGCGAGCCAGTCTTTTTTTCAGGACCAGACCAAGCCATGGGCCTCAAGAAATTTTTTAAGTGAAGAGAGGCACATATTTCAGAGTTTATGATAATTTATTGCTCTCCAGAAACCAGTGCAGCTCATCAAGCTTAAATTAGCATTCAGTTTAAAAAAATATCTAGAAAATCTCTGAAACCAGAGCAAAGAGGCGTAAAAAAAAATTCGTCTAAAATTGTTCATCGGTTCATTATAGACGAAAAGTTAATTGCGTTCTAGTTCTAGTTTCCCAACTTTGATCGTCTAGTCTTAGCTCGGTTTTCCCATCAAAAAATGCAGTGGGGTAATCTAAAATTGTTCATCGGTTCATTATAGACGAAAAGTTAATTGCGTTCTAGTTCTAGTTTCCCAACTTTGATCGTCTAGTCTTAGCTCGGTTTTCCCATCGAAAAATGCAGTGGGGTAGGTACGTATGCAATATATTTTTTTTGCTCCAGTCCAGCAAGCTATTTTTCTTAGCTAATTTTATAGATTTTTTTTTCAGTCTTCAGTCTTCCTCCTACAATAAATACAATTCTACAAAATTTTTTATAACCTTACCTACTTATCTCGTGGGAATTAGCTAGCGTAACCGTAACTAATCTTACGATAGATGAATTGTATTTTTTTTGCAATTTACAAAGCAAAAATTTTCAGTGTACACGTTCCATATCTACCTACTTAGCAGGAGCAGTGGAATTCCTGAAACTTAAAAAAAATATTCTCTATGCCTAAGTATGTACAATAACTAACCTACCCAAGAGCATCTTCTGGATGAACTAGTTCTATTTTTGATTATCAAATAAGTAACTCTGGAAGAAAAATATATAGTTTTTATTGTTGCTCATTAATACATATGTAAAGGTACAAAGATGATAGAAATTTTTCTCAGGGTCAGTGGTTCAGCTAGTTTTAGTTTTCGTTAGAAGCGAAGCAGTTGAAATTGATAAGAATATTTTTTTTCATCATCAGTGTACGCAACGTTGACCAGACTACCTATTTATTTTTGTATGGAGATTCCATTACCTAACAACTAACAACACATCTTCTTCATTCATTTCAAAAAAAAATCAAGACTCGGTTTTACGGCCAAATGTTATCAATCTTAATTCAGAAATTTATGCAAAATGATTTCCGATGTACAGTAGGATGCCGTTATGTAGAGACTTGACTGTTCCAGTTTATCTGCTTCATGTATTTATTCACAGAAGAAAAAAAAAAATCTATTTCGTTTTCGTTCTAGTTACAATAAAATTCACAATTAGAATTACTTCCCGTCTTTAGATTTGCACCAGAGATTTTTCTAGTGATGATCATGATCATCCAAGAAGCAAGGAACAATTACTGTTAAAAAATATATTATATTGTGCAATTAATACAAAAAATATATATATTGTATTATTATGCATCATGTAGGATATTTTTGCATAAGCAAAAATCTTATCATCACTATAATATTTTTTCTTTGGTTATCTCAATCTGCATACAGATTTTTGTTAGGTTTGCATTTGCAAGAAAGACTTGAAGCATTCACAGTCGAATGAGTAGCCGACTGACTGACTGACGAGAACATAAATATACGTAATTTGTAGTAGAGCTATATTTTTTTCTCATTTAAGTATCGTATTATGCAATTGTTTTTCTTTCTGAAGGGATTACACTGCTACACACTACATATTTTAATTATGGTTTTGGGTAACGTAACAAAACCAGAAAATTATTTTTGTTCCTTGTTGGAAAAAATGATCAAAATGTCTGGAAGTGAAATAGGTAAAGTTTTTGCTGCTATTATGCCTGTCAATATCTTTTTTTTATGATGATGAAATGAAATGTTGACCGAATCCGATCATAGAGAAGTCCTACTGTAATGTTTACGAAAGATAAAAAATTCAACTCATTTTTTCTCTACCTGTTTGTCCAGATGTAGAGCCATTTGCTCCACCTCCTTTGAGATGAGGAGGAGGTTGTTGCTGTTGTTGTTGTAAAGATCCCTGAGAATGATGGGGATGAGGATGCTGTGCATGATGATGATTATGATGTTGGCTAAGGTTATGGTGGGGTGGTTGTTGTTGCTGTTGCGGGTGGTTATGGCTATGATTATGATGGTGGGAATGGTGGAGTTGGTGGGGATTTAAATGACGTTGATGATGGGGCAATCCTTGATTGTAATGATAAGCCTGCTCCATTTTTAATGGGTAACCCTTAAAGTCCATTATTTATTTACAAGGATGAGTTCCATACCCATCAGCAAGGAGATTTAAATGACGTTGATGATGGGGCAATCCTTGATTGTAATGATAAGCCTGCTCCATTTTTAATGGGTAACCCTTAAAGTCCATTATTTATTTACAAGGATGAGTTCCATACCCACCAGTATAACTTGGGGGATTTGAGAATGTCAAATTTCTTAATTAAAAAACACTTTTGAAGAAAAGTGAGACATTATGAAAAAAATTCTTATTCAAAACGAGAACAGCACTTTTCTAAATAATATTTTTACAGAAAAAATCATGCAAATTCCTTCAAAATATTTCCACTTTCTACCATCACAGGTTTTTAAGGAAAAGTCCAGATCAAAAAAAGAAATGCGAATGAAACTTAAACTTTTCTTTCAAGTTATTTATTTCTTAATTTTCACATGAGCTCCGCAAAATTTATTTCCACTGAAAATTAGACTTATAAAAAGAAATGTACAAGAAATTTTCTCCACTGCCACATGTTTTAAGATAAAAAAAATGTAGAGAATTTTATTTTAAAATCCGCGAATCAATTTTAAAAACACCTTTAAACAATGCAAGACGTTGCACACTGGCACGTTTTTTCAACTCATTTCACAAAAATAGTTTGGAATGAACTTATTCTCCATTTACAAGTTCTTTTCCTCTTATTTCAGGGGAATCTGATGAAGAAGAAAGAATGCCGGAGACCCTAGCATGCTTCCACACACACACTAACACACACGAAATATGTATCATAGGATCTCACACGTTTTCACTTTTTTGTCCTTCCATCACAAAAGCAAAAATGGATTTGACCAGGGAAAAAAATGCGGTGTAGTAAAAGCACTCGGTTTGGTGGACTGGACTGTAAAAACAACCCCTACCTATCTACCTACCCCTTTCTTCTTCACTTACTCGGGCGGACAGACTGAGAGTAAAAAAGTGACGAAAAAAACGGACAGTGCAGGAAAAAAAAATTTGATATGATGATGTTGTGATGTGATGATAAATATATCTCTTCACACATGCCATGCGACGAGCATTTTTTTTCACGGTGGAACACTTCTACTTTATTGTTATTTTGATCCTACATTATTATATTTTTAGTCATTGATTACTTTTTGCTTGCATTGCTTAACTCACTTACTCGCCTGGCCTGCCTCACTTGAGGGTCTTAAAAAGTAAAATGATCGAAAAATGGAAAATGCACAGGAGTTAAATAAAAAAAAAGGGTTCTGTTTATTCCTTTCGCATGGCACTATTTACCTATTCACCGCATATTATCGCTCACGTCAACGCGTTTGTTTCTTCTGATTCCGCAAAAACCAAAGCGAAGCCAAAGCCAAGCCACGTTGCTTACTTGTGAATCGTGAATGTTGCTGGTGTGATTGCAATTGCAATTGTGATTTGAAGAAGACGAAGAAGTAAGTACAATGTTTTTTAACTTTTGCTCTCAACTCAGCTCAACTCAAAAGCAGAGAAGAAAAATCATCACATCACATGAACACAAGCAATTGCATTCCAATTTGTTGTTTCAGAGACGTTGCAAAAAGAAGGAAGGAGCTCATGATATCCCATAAACATAGCCATAGCATTGTATAAAAAAATTGTGATACAATATACAAGGCTTGATGTTGATACTCCTCGTGATATCATGATGATAACATTAGAAATACAAGTTACTTAAGATGAATATGAATGAAAAGAAGAAGGAGGTAAGCAAGTCAACTGAAATGGGTATGTCGAAGCTGTAGTTTAATACTTAACTTCAGATGAAAAAAGACGTTAGGATTTTTTAAAGAAAAAATCGAGATGAAGTTAAAGGCACTTAATTTTGCTTCAGGTGTACTTTTAGATAGATAGATAGAGCATGAAACAGATTGTTTTGCTTTATTAAGCAGTACGTATAAATATCATGACATGAATGACTTTAGACGTAATTTTAAAGTGCTTAAGCTGAACAAAGCAAAATCTTTATTTTTCGGATGCTTTTCTTACATAAACAGAAATTGTTTTAGACTCCAGGCGCCAGGTGGAAACTAGAAATTTTATTTTGTTTCCATAAATACAATAACGGATTTGATGCTAAATACACATTGATGCATTGAAAGTTTTGTGATCTACATTTGCTCTTCAGCTGTCAAAACTCTAGTCGATTAAGTAATTTTCTATGGTAACATTAAGTAATTTTAACAATCCAAGTTTAAAGCCATACCAAGCCAAGCCAGGAAATGCTTTATATTATATTTTTAAAATAATAATTTATCTTTCAAACGAAGGCTTCCCTAAAGGACATTTCTTTCATGTGACAACTTCAAATAAAAGGAAAAAAAATCATTTCACCTTAGACGAAAATCAAAATCATAAGTAAGTGGAAATAATACATTTCCGTGCATTCCTTGCTCACCATCAGTGTAACAAATCTGATTTGATTGTGATTGTTGTGTGAGTGGTCTGGTCTGGTGTGGTGTTGACAACTCCAACAAAAGAACTTATCAATTATCAAAAATGTACAAAACTCTAGTCGATTAAGTAATTTTCTATGGTAACATTAAGTAATTTTAACAATCCAAGTTTAAAGCCATACCAAGCCAAGCCAAAGCCCAGCCAGGAAATGCTCCATATTATATTTTTTAAAATAATAATTTATCTTTCAAACGAAGGCTTTCCTAAAGGACATTTCTTTCATGTGACAACTTCAAATAAAAGGAAAAAAAATTCATTTCACCTTAGACGAAAATCAAAATCCTAAGCAAGTGGAAATAATACATTTCCGTGCATTCCTTGCCCACCATCAGTGTAACAAATCTGATTTGATTGTGATTGTTGTGTGAGTGGTCTGGTCTGGTGTTGACAACTCCAACAAAAGAGCTTATCAATTGTCAAAAATATATCTTAAAAATGTACATATGTACAATAAGGACATTTTAAGAAATATGTAGTTTCTTTACTTATGTCCTTTCTCACACAATGAATTCTTGTAATGCCCCAAAGTCGAACCCAATCTATAAAATCTTGAGCCACGAATTTACTTATGGTTCTTGTACAGGTAGATTAAGATCAATAAATTTGATCTAAAAATTGTGATTGTGAGTTCTGCTTTTAAAAAATATATACGGCCTTTTGATATTGATATTGATGTTGATATAGCATTGAATGAAGGAAATTGTAATTAACGACGATAGATGACAACTTAGGAAAGGAGAGCAAGCTGTTTTTACTTCATTCATGAACAAGTTTTATGTGACTTGAAAATGGCACCTGAAGCCTGAAAATGAATGAGCTATTTTTAGGAAGGAATGCCATTACTTACTTACGTCTTTTTAAAAGGGAATACTTTTATCACGAACTTTGAAGCTCAGGGCTATCACATCAACAGCTTGAAAAAAAAAATTCAAATCTGGCCTGGTAACATTTCCATTTAGTTTAGTACTCATGCTTGCCGTAGTTTACCTATTCAAGTTTTTGTTGTCAGTGTGAATTATGGGAATCAACTGAAGTAATTTGCTTATATAGATTTTTATTTTCATGCGTCCGTTGTCTGTCTTTTTCTGTATAACATTATCATAAAATGTCATTTTTAATTAGTTGAATTGAATTGCTTCAGTCTTCAATACTTCTTTTTTGGAGGAAATCAAATGAGCCGAATCTGAAAGATTCGGACGTCAAATGGTCCGAATATATTCGGATTTCAAATGGTCCGAATATATTTGGACGTCAAGTGACCCGAAAGATTCGGACGTCAAGTGACTCGAATATATTTGGAAGTCAAGTGGCACGAAGGATTCGGATGTCAAGCAACCCAAAGGATTCGGACGTCAAGCGACCCGAATATATTCGGACGTCAAGTCACCCGAATATACTCGGACGTCAAGCGACCCGAATATATTTGTACGTCAAGTGACCCGAATAAATTTGGACGTCAAGCGACCAGAAAGATTCGGACGTCATGCGACCCGAATATACTCGGACGTCAAGTGACCCGAATAAATTTGGACGTCAAGCGACCCGAAAGATTCGGACGTCATTTGACCTGAATATATTCGGATATACCAAATGGAACGAATCCACTTTTAATTTATATAGCAAAAAATAATAATAATACTCATTCTAGTTGACTCACAGCTACGTCTAGATAACTTCTTTATATTTATTTGCACTTTGTTGGCATCTAACATTATCCAAGCCAAGCCACTTGATAGCTTGTCGACATCTCAACTCAACGCATTCTCAAGTGAAGCGAAGTCAATGGCAATGAAATTTATGCATATTTTTGTTCCTTTTTTAACACAAAGATTGTGACCATTAAGGATCATTATTATTAGTTTTAGACGGACACTTGTCTCACTAGTCGAGAGACAAATGACCTTTACTTTTACGTAAGTAGTACTTACTGTATTCCATGTCTACAATTTTTTTTTAACTGATTGATTTTTGTTTTTTTAAACGTAGTATAATGACTTAAGTAATGTAGTGATTTACTCATGGCATGCGCGCCATGTGCTTAACAAAAGAAAAATCACTTTTGCTTTTTTTTGAAAAAGGAACAAAAGCGTTATTTTTTTAAGCCGCATTCTCTTCCCTTTTGTTCTTGTTCTTATGGGATATTTTAAAATCAAGGTAAGTGGAATCGAATCAAACCTAAACCGCATGCGCATAGGTATCATGTAATGTCCATCATAAAATTAGAGTAAATCGGCCTAGTAAATTTTAGGCATTATAATTGCAACTTGCAACTGCGACATGCGACAATGAGAAAACATTTCTTTTACAATGAAACTAATTAGCTTTTGTTTCCAATACAAAAACAGAACGAAAAGAGAGGTTAGTCGAGTCGAGTTGAGTTGCGGGCAGGTTGCACGACATTCATTGTATAAAAAGGATGGAGTGATGTAATGCAATGATAACGAGACGGGACTAGGACTCGACTATAAAACAGGTGAGGATTTTTAACCAAAATCATCCTTTTTTTCTCAAAATGTTTTTCCGCAAATAAATTTTAAAACGTGGAACCCAGAACGTTACACCATCAAATTCAAATGCAACCAATCAGGTCGATATATAAATTGTCGACGAAGATGAATTGTCGGAACAACCTTTGGAATGTTGGAAATTAGATACGTAATCAATTGATTTTAACGGATCCAATGTTTAAGAGAATAACGGCCAAGGGTCAGCTATCGGATTCCGATACACATTATGACTTCAGAGAAAAGACGAATCCATTCCATATTTCCATCTCATTTGCAACAGTGGCAGTAAGACTTCCGAAAGAAGCAAACGGAAATGCATACTCATGCGTAAAAAAAAGACAAAAAATGTTTTATTGTTTATGCTTTTTACGCAAATCCTAACACATTTCTAAATGACTCTCTTAACAAATTTTTTTTTAGGCAAATTAATCGTAATTTTTTTAAGTAGCAAAAGCATTTATATCGTGTCAAAGAATTTTTTTTCCTAATTTCCTAATTTACATTGACTGTAAAACAATGCGTCATAGTCATAATAATCATAATCCTTTTTTTTCAAATTTCACTCTTGGCAAGTTTTCCAGACTTTTGTTCCTATATTTCTTGTCATTCTTCTGTTAATAATGTTTCACCTGAAAGCGAAAATCTGTGAGTACGTGACACTTACACTTCTAATGTGATGGTTCATAAAAAAAGATTCATTGTTTCTACTAGAGCAAATAAAAAGTAGTTTAGTAAAGCATTTCATCCCCCAACTTATCTACATAACTGAAAGCGAAAATCTGTGAGTACGTGACACTTACACTTCTAATGTGATGGTTCATAAAAAAAAGATTCATTGTTTCTACTAGAGCAAATAAAAAGTAGTTTAGTAAAGCATTTCATCCCCCAACTTATGTACATACTTCCTTTCAGATGGCATACGTCAAAATCGAAAAATGCAATTACCGTAAATCCTTAAATCATTGTCGGCCATTTTTAACTGTCCCAATTGGACTTGAATTTTTTCAAATGTGATGAAATTTTTTTATAAGAGCTTCCATAATTTAAAGACTTACGTTTGTCATCTATCTTTCAGGTGATCATAAAGTGTGGTTTTTACTCATTCTCTGAATCAAATTTTGGGGTAAAATAAGCATACTTACTTATTGCTCCATATCACATCACATTTTTTTGAAGCTGACAAAATGCGAGAAAAATTTTTTGACAATGAGCACATTACATGAGATTACAGTTGTGTGAAAAAATATATTTGTTTGTGTTTGTGTGCGGTGCGTAAAGTAAAAACAACACAAACACCAATGTACATTTTTTTTATTATAATTGTTATTGCTACCAACCACAAAACTTAAAAAAAAAACAATTAGTCCGACAATTATGGGTCCGTGATGCGAATATGTAATATTTTGTTTTTTTCGCAAGGGGTAAAAATGGTTTGTTTCACGCTCAAAAAAATTGCATCTATTGATATGTCACAAGTCACAACTCAAAACAACAAAACGTTTTTTTGGGTTGTTTCTTCAATTGCATAACAATAAACAATGTCGTTGGGATTTTTTTGAAGAAAAAAAAATCGTAAGTGTGAAAAGTGAAGTCAGTGAAGTGAAACTTCAAAAAAAAGAAATTTCCGAGAATGTAAATGTAATGAAATGAAATTAGGTAATTTGACACGGTCATATTTCCTCGGGCTTGTTCGTGTAAGATAAGTACTTAAGTAATTATGATTATGATTCATAATATGCAACGATCGGAAACAAAATAATTTTAAATTGCACAGGTTTTAACGGCAAAAAAGACGGGAAATCCAGGTTTCAACAGGAAACTTCCTGTAATTGTCCATGGATTGGGCGAACAATTACGGATTTGAGGCAATTCTTCAGAGAAGAACGGATTTGTAAGAGAAACGTTAAGAACAAGAAAGCTGTCAAATTTATGTACAGGAATTTTTACACCTAAAACCTAGATTGCTTCCGGTGAGGGAATTTTTATGAACGAATGTTAATGTTACAATTCTCAATTTAAAAATTAATAATCCTTTTTTTATTAGAAAAGACGCTTCAAACCAAATTTGTTTTCCTTCCAGGAAGAAATTTACACGCGTTTAACATAACATTAAAATTTGATGGACTTTCAAAAAAGGAAAACAAGTGCCATTTTTTTTCATAAAAAAATTCTTTGCAAGTTTGCATCGTAGTAAATTTGTTTTGTTATTTTTCTCAATGAGCCAAGTCAAGGATTCCAATGAAATGATAGTTGACGTTGACACTTGAGGAATTTTTTTTTCTAAATTTGATTCGTTACTCCTTATTTTTCCAGTCAAAATTATATTTTACAAATTTGATTTGCCACTTTATCTCATGATATATATTGCATTTCCGGTTTTTCTACAAAAGAAAAACTCTAAACGGCACATGTATACGTAAGTACATAAGCGTGAAGACAAGTTTGACAAATCGAAGGTCCTGTGCATCGACAATTTCAAAATAAAAAAATGTGAAACAAATAGAAAAACTCTAAACGGCACATGTATACGTAAGTACATAAGCGTGAAGACAAGTTTGACAAATCGAAGGTCCTGTGCATCGACAATTTCAAAATAAAAAAAATGTGAAACAAATAGTTTACGCGTGGCTAAAGATATCATAAGTGAGTAAGTAAGAATTTTGTAAAACGCTTCAAAAAATTCTTTGTAAAAATCTGGCGAATTCCGGAATTGTCACTATCACTATCATTATCATTATCCTCATTCATTGATTTGAACAAAAAAAAAGGTGAATAGCGAAACTGCAATTTCCTTCCACCTCTGAGTACTTAAGTACTTCTACTTACTCTGAACCACTATCACGCGTCATCATCTTTTCTTGGAGGACAAGGTAAACTCAGGATTAGACGAGAACAGACCAGACCTGGTTGACAAAAGATTTGCGGTTTGATTTAATACCTAACCCAACATCACATAAAGGTTATGTTATTTTATTGCGAAACTCGATATACCAGCCATGGATTTAAAATGCAAATTTTTGCAATGATAGTTATAAACCGTGACCGGTATGCGGAGCGTCCACTGTAATGATAAGAAATGCAAATAAATAAATACGTTGTTTGCATCACTTGCTGTGACTGCGACAGTGACAATTGAGAATTGACAATGATTGTTGATCGTTCGTTGTGTTTACCTCATTCCCTGTTTTAAGCAAAAGTATTTCTTTGTCATCACAAAAATCGCTTGTAGTTTTCCCTTACAACCTTCACGCGTGGTTGCTCAAACAGGGAAATACGTAAACACAAAACGTCGTTCCCTCATCCATTCCATATGTAAATACTTGTGTATTCACATATCAAAAATTGGCATGTTTAAAGATCATTTCATACATTAAGTAAACAAATAAATAAAAGTGCGATTTCAAAATGATTCAAATAAGTGGTTCAAATAGAGTAAAAGGAGGAAGGAAAACAAACTAAAAAAAATGTCATGGTTTTTTGTAGTTCAAACTTCCTCACATTTCTGGAAGCACTTAACTGACTAATGACTTGACGAATTCAAATGAATATGGAATGAGGAAGTGAATACAAAAAAACTTTTATTTGCCGGAGTTTTTGACTTCAGGAGACAAATAGTGTTTCTGGGTCAATTTTGGTAGTTCCTTAACCAATTTTTTTAGTCATACTTGGACGGGATAGGGATAGAAAATTTTAGCTAAAAATTAATGAAAGAGAACTCGCTTTCTTTTCGGAGATATTTGAAGATTCGATGAAGAAAAGCCCTTATGACCACAAGTTAGATTCCAAATATGA
This sequence comes from Seira musarum, assembly GCA_027743895.1. Classification (NCBI taxonomy): domain Eukaryota; kingdom Metazoa; phylum Arthropoda; class Collembola; order Entomobryomorpha; family Entomobryidae; genus Seira; species Seira musarum. Next base: position 16,126 of record JAHZMX010000230.1, read on the forward strand.
TTGAGAACTCGATTTGGTTTCCAAAAGATTCTCTTAATTTTTTTGGCTTTTTTTCCAAATAATCGAACTAAAAAAACTATTCTGGGAACATCATTCAAGCTGTTTCTGTATAAGTACGACGCAAAATAAATACCATAAACCTAAGCAGCGATTTATCTTTCCTTTACAATACCAAGTGACAAAAAAATGAGCAATCAAAATATACAATTTGTGTTCCCCACTAAATTTAAAGCATTTTTTAAACAATCGCAGTAACAACACCTCACCTTGCGGTCTCACATTGACATTGTTCCTTGCAGTACATCTACGGAATCTACAGAAATAATGTCAAGTGAAGCGAAATGATAGTCAAATCAAAGTGTCAAAAAAAATGTGGAAGCCACAATTTTTTTTTTTTTGAATACTTAAGTACGTGACAATGTACTTAAGTTAAACAGGGCAAATTAAATTCTAGGGAAATCACAGAGAAAAAAAATTATAATGGTCGTCCGTGATAGTCAAATGATCACATCAGGATTCATGAGCCATTTGCTATTCTTATCTAATTGCAGTCATCCGTTATTGTATTTCCAATAAATATTTCCGCACTTATCTTCTTTGTCTTTAGTTCAGTATTTATTGCTCATTGCCAATTTTCAATTGCCTAATAGTTTTTTTTAAAAAGGTGTTGAAAATTATAGCTAAAAAAATTTGTACAACTACAACTACCCACCGCATTTATGTGTTCTTGATTCAAGGATAAGGTCGCTTAAAATGGCATTCGATTCCCAGAAAAATTGAGATAATCCCTGTCTTCACGGTAGTAGAAAATAATGTTTCTGTCTTCAAATGTCCACAGGAAATTCTCATAAGTAATGTTTTTATGCACTTATGTCAACCTCTGAAAATAAGGATGTGGCCAGTCATTTATCACATCATAGAAGCATGTATGATCCGATTATACACGCATTTCGTTTTTATAAAAGAGAAAAAGTAAGTAATATCCGGTTTTCGTCGTAGAGACATACTTATCAATAGCCAATTCAATGCTAAGGATATAGTACAAATTGAATTACTCTAGTGTAATTGTAAAGAATAAAAATGTTTTTGTAAATAATGCAGTGGAACGTCTGCTAAAAACGGCTTTCCAAATTCATAATTGAATTTGCTAAAAAATAAGTTTTTCAATCAATACAGTGGTACTTCCCTAATAGTAAGAACAGCTTTTTATGTAATTAAATTTAAATTAAAGTTTGGGAAGGAGGAATCTCAAAACAAATTTTTGAATGAACCTTATTCCCTATAAAAAGACAAGTAATAAAGTGGATCTTCTGAACAAGCGGTCGCACTTTTAGCAAGATCAGAGAACTGATTTTCTTCATTACACTAATCATCGTTTAAACCATCATCGTACACAGAGCATCGTTTAAATTTGTTCAATAAATTTCTTTGAAAATGTAAAATTTAAGTTAGAATAACAATTATTAAACCGAACTTAAGATAACGCTGTCCGTAATGCACTCTCCTGAACATATTTCCGTAAATCTTTTATGAATTTTGAATTCGATTTAATACCATTCACAATGACCAGAATGGAGAATGCCGTTTAGAGAAGTGGTTGCCTAAAGGTGTTTGTAAAAATGTAAACATCAAAAAGGTTGACTGTACTTGTAGTTGTAACTACAGAGGTTTTACTGTATCCACCTGATGACTTATACAATGAACAATATATTCAATCATTAAAAAATGTGGAATTAATACAGCTAGTTCTTTTCTTTCAGAGGTTCCACTGTACATTGTTTCACATACTTAATATTCCCTACAGACGTCATTGGTGGTCATTGAAATACGAGATTCAAATATCAATAAAATAAAATGTTCTACATTCTTCCTCACTCATCAATTTTGATAAGAAAAAAAAACGTAAATGCTCTTCTTTATCATAGAATTCTCACCATAATCACACTTATTGGATGAGTCGATTTGATGATTTTTATTTGTAGAAAAAAAAAACGGAAGATTGTTAATGAAAGTGGAAACTATTATTTCCATCCAAAAAATAAAAGGATTCCATATATTTTTATTCGATTATATTAAAGTGACCTCAATATTTCACCCTTAATGCTTTGCCTAGTGAAAGCTATTTAGTTTTTTAAATTGTTTTTTTTCTATCAGACTCGGACAATAAATCCATTTTCATTAAATATATATTTTTTTGTAGAAGAATGAGAAGATAGCTCATATCGTTTAAGTATTTCCATATACATAATCATAGCTACAAACTAAGGTCTGTCCAGTCCAGTCTACTTATTCATTCATTCTCTCCGTTCGTACTGAAGGCCAACTGACAGACATTTCATCGTTTAATTTTTTATCCCAAACTCCCGAATTCCAGAAATGGACACTCTCTGTCGACCGACAACAGTTAAGTCCATCAATCAATATGGGAGTACCGTAATTCTGGAAAAATGAAAACTGGAAAAAAAAATTTTCTTAAAAAAAGTAACCATCAATTCTTCCCTTAAAAAGGTACGTACGTAGCAGTAGTGCCTTGAAATTTTATTCGAATATTTACGGTCCATCTACCTATTTTCTCTAGAACGTCATGACATGAAACTAATTCTTTTTATCTAGTTTTCTTCTCCAGAAGAAAAAAAATATAACGAAATTACATTTCTTCTCTAGTTTTTTTTACGATAAAATACAAACTTTTCACATGGTTTTGGCTTTGGCTTTGGTTCTTTTTTTGGCTTTTTTATACAAATAAAAAAAGTTTTTCTACAAGGTCCACAGTATATTTTTTTTACACAGGAGCAAGAAGAAAGAAGGAAAAAAGGAAGGTGCATTATATGTCATATTTTTTTCTCTAAATATTGATCAAACAAGAAGGAGTAGATTAGAATTTCGAGAAGGGAAAAGAAAAAATCAAGTAGGTATACTTTGTAGATTTTGTTATAATAATGGTATTTGACAGAACAATGGATGGAAGTCTCTCCAGAAAAAAAAGAGTGAAAATTTGTTTTCATAATCAATTTATGAAATCATCACATCACACAACACTATCCCAGGTAGCAAGCAGCATTGAAGGAAAAAATACTATCTCTGTTCTCGTCACTGTTCTATTTATATAATCATAATCATAATCACAATCAGGGAGAGAAAAAATAAATGTAAATTATATTATGACATGGTCATATTAATGTAGTATTTTTTTAGCTCAATTGTTTTTGGAAAATTGTTGAAGTGGCCACCGTTATAAATGCTTGAATAAATGTATTTTTTTATAACGGCCAGGATTCTCGGTATTTTTATCTTTCAAAATGCGCATGTCATAAGGTTATTAATTAGAAATACATTTCAAATAGAGTAAGACATTCAATGATCGTGATTGGTAGTCCAGTAAAATATAATCTCATTTCTTTCATTAACGCGTTATTTAAATTGCTGTTGAGTTGAGTGAGGAGAGATTGGTACTTGATAAACTAAGTAAACAAAGAGAGAATAATGCTCACAATTACAATCACAATCAGAGCTCGTTTTTTTGGGTAATTTGATAACTTTCATTCATTCAAACCGATTGATTTTGGCATATTGACATGATTCATCATCATATCATATGGAAAGCAGTGCAGTGCACACTCCGCTTCCGACACGTACTTAATGGCTTCACGGAATAAAAAAAACTTTCATTTCCACTTAATTCTCACATCTTCCATTTTCTCTTTTTAATGTCGTTTCACGTATGTATGTGTGGATGAGGGTGATGGACGGAAACGTAATATTTTTTTTTCGGTGAAAATGTGGAACGGAACGTAAACGTAGACCTGACCAGGTAGCTAGGGTATGTTTAAAAACAAATGTGTTGATTGCTTAAGGTATTGTACGTATGTAAGAACAAGTGTAAACAGATGAATTCATTTTACAGATATCTCCTTTAACGGAACATCCCTTGTAAAGGACTTATCCAGAATACGGGTCATATAAGTTAAACGTCACTTGAAATTATTAAAATTACTCCAAAATTTGCAATAAAGTTTATATCATGCAAAATAAATCGATGCATTATTTATTGCAATTGAAATTTCACCACTTTTTTCTACGGGTGGCGCCGTAATAAGGGTATAACCCCTTTTGCCCCTTGGCCACTTGCCCCCTGAATAGTTGCCCCCTGGACATTCGCCGCCTGAACAGTTGCCCCCTGGACATTCGCCCTGTGGACAATTGTCCCCCTGGACGGTGTTCCCACATTTACCCCTTAAGACATTCTTCATTTATCTACCTATTTGGCAGCTCATACGCAGCTATTCGTTTTGCAAATTAACGAGGTTTTATTTCCATTCTAGAATGCTTAGATACAAATTTTGAACGACAATAACCTATTTTCTCTTGGAAACGATTTAATGGATTACGAGGCAAGTGTCCATCGGGGCAGGTGTCTAGGGGGAAAACGTCCAAAGGACAAATTGTCCGTGGGGCAATTTAGGTGGGGCAACTTTCCAGGGGGCAAGAGTCCAAGGGATAAAATAAGAGGCGCCGTAATAAGGAGCGTACGATCTGTGAAGTGAAGTGCCGTAATATCGAGTCTAGGCTACATTCATAGGTGTACCCTTCAACTGCAATTATCGTAGAATTTGTTTTTTTTCTCCTTGATGGGCAGGATGTGTGATGATGTGTGTGCACGTGTATGTGACATCAAAGCTGATTGTTTCTTTCCATGAAATCCCATTTCCATTCACCCCTTTAAAGCGTAGAGGAGTCATTGCTTCTACTAGAAAGCATGAATATATGTGCCATGCCATAATAATAATTTAGAGGCGTTTATTGCTAGGAAAACAAAAAAAAATATTGGAATGGAATAAGAAGATTTAAGGCTTTATTTAAAGGGGTCGACTGGACTGGAATGACTGATTGTGATTGTGAGAGCGAACCGAAATACACGATTATACTTTTTTTATTATGAAAGGAAATTATTTCCTTGTCAGTTGGTCGTCCTATCCTAATTCTGGTTGAACTCGTACGGAAGTAACGCATATCATAACAGAAGGAAGGAGACCCCAAATTGACAAGACGGAAAAAATTCGGGCTTCAAATTAAAGTCACACTCAGAAAATCACTAATAATAACGGATTTGAATTGCCACGGATATCCCTGGAACTGAAGGCGAAATAATTAGTAAAAATCCTGATAACGGATTCCTTTGTCGATGAAACAAGTCAAGGTCACAAATAAATACGAGATGATAAGCAATTTAACGGATTTGCCCGTTTTTTAAATCCAATCAACCCAACCCTCATGGGTTTTTGCGATCCCTGTTAAAAGTAATAAAAATAATTGCTCATAGATCGAGTCATTGAAATGAAGGACTGAGGAACGTGAATAAATACATATGATTCGGTGTGGTGTGGAAGTGGAATGTCAGTTGTCTGTTTGCTGTTTGGTATAACGGAAACTAGAAGAAATTGAAGAGTTTTCTTTCATTCCTGTTACGATTACGATAAGAGAAAAATTGTCTGATTTTTTTTCTATGTCAAATATAATTAACCTTTTTCTACGAAAGAGGGAAAAATAAGAGGAATTGCCACATACATTTTCAATGAAGGAAAATCAAGGATCAATTTTCGGAAACAAGAAGAATCTACAATAATTTTTTTTTGTCATTATTAATGAAACAGTAAAATTTCAAATGGCAATGGTAAAAGATAATATTTTTCAACATCGAACCTCAGCCCTGAAATATTTATTTGAGAATTGAGATTATTTTTATTTCATTTGCTTTAAAGTTGCTATTGCTATAGAAGCCCAAGAAAGTCAACTTTGTTTCAAAAAGTCATAAAAAATTACTTTTAAAGTTTGAACAGGAATAAGACGCCATCTACAAAGGGTCTGCCACATCTGCATAATACATAAAGTTCTTTCAATGGCACAAGGCACAACTTTCGTTGTGGGCCGAATTAAAGACACAAACTACATACTTTTCTTTGCATATATTTTTTATTCTTATTTTTATCCAAAGAAAATACACAAAACCCTATTTTTTGTCCAATTTTCTACATCAAACTGGAACATTCTGGAGTTTGTAAGAAGTAAATCATTTTAAAAAGCAACTTTCTTTTCATTTATATTTCAGGTTGTGACTCTGGTCGTCTTTTTTATTGTATTTTTTTTTTAATTTTAAGTTTAGTCTACAGAAATGAGAACTTTTATGCTTTCGGTTTATCTCAGATCTCAATTCAAATCATAAAATGTTTTCCCCAACTTGCAAAATTGTCTTCCTTTCTCTGCTCTGCATTCCGGAATTCGCAACCCAAATTTCTTCCAAGGAAATGAATAAAAAACAGAGATGGGGAAATCGGTCCGTCCGTTCCGTTAAGACTTGTTCATTATTGTTTCTCCGACTTTTTTCATTTAAAACAAAACCCACTCGTACTTCTGGATTGATGAACACGAAGGAATTTCGAAATTTGCTTATGCATTTGTATACACTTTTTCCCAAAAAAACATTTTACAATAATTTCTCTCGGATACACATGTAATTGCTTCGATGTATGTATGAATGGAATTTTGCAAAAACCAGGTAATTTCATGTCAGAGAGCAACAGAAACTTAAACTTATTTTCATGTAAGTTCAAAGGCACAATTGCCAGTTGCAATGTAACATAATCCCATCATAATTTTTTTTACTTTATCTTTCATTGTCAGCATCAACATCATCATCACCCTCCGTCCATCCGCCCGGCGTGTACATATGTGAAAAAAAAATGATTCCCGTAGATTTTTATTACCACAGTTTATTCATCGCGTAGGATAAAACAACACTTTAAACTCATTTGAACCGGATGAAAAGTTTAGATAGAAGCCGTTTCATATGATTTGGCAAAAGATAAATAAGTTTTTTTTTACATGATAGAAATATTATACATGTACATATTTTTTTAAACTGAAAAACAAGACGAAAACAAAAAAACCGTAGAGTTCTAGTTCATAGGTCGCAAGAAAATAAATGGGACCTGTGTGCAGGTATTGTATCATGTATACATTTTTATGAGAGCAAAAGCAAAACCAAGACCCATAATCCTATACAATCCCAGGCCAAGTCCCAACAACACCAACAAACGTCAGAGTCATAATCATAACTAGTCATAGTCATGTCCTATCATCATCATCATCATCATTCAAACGGGATAGAAAACAGAGCAGAAATGGGAAATGGAATGAGTTACTTTGTGGAAAATTAAAGAATTCTTAAACCTCGATCGAGTTCTTGAAATGGGCTTTATTGACGAAATCCGAGCAAAACGCCATCTTTTTGAACGTAATATTCTCGTGATCGTCATCTTATTGATCCATAATTTTGGTTAAAAAAAATAGCGGTGCATCACAAAAACATTAATTTTTCGTTGTTTGTTCTTCGTAATTGCATCAACAGATCAGCTTATGACTAAACTTGAGTTTAAGTTTATGGAAACGAAAATTAATGACGATTAACGATGACATAAGTAGTATTGAATATATTTTCAATATTCAAATACAGTCTTTGCATCTTGGGTTAGATTGCAATGGTGATGTGGTGTGATGACAATTAAATTGTTGTCGTCGTCTTCCCAAAAAAAGAGAATCCTAAATCTTGTCAATGCAATGTCAAGAAGATGAAGATGTTTTACCTGCAAACGCAAATACACATGTATTGGATTGGATTGGATATTGTAGGTGCAGCCAGAATTAATAGCACTAAAGCTTTAGCTCATTAAATGTCGTAACTGTCGTCTATGTACTCATCTCATTATCATGAATTTGATGAGGATGACGATGACGCCTTCTCAATGAGGCCAGTTTTTCAAGTTGTTCTGCAATCTCCACTCATCCATCCATCATTGTGATGTGATGGGAAGAAAGAAGATGTTGAAGAGTTTTATTTTTAATTCTAATGATGAATGAACTCTTGAGCCAAGAAAGAAGAAAAGTTTTAGATCATTTTAGAAGAACAATTGCATTGCACTTACTTCAGCTCTAAAGAGAAAAAAAATACTTTATTGCTGCCGCTGAAAAAAAAATATGCAGCATGTATGATCAAGATATGAACATTGCTATAGCTATGGCACAAACAAAAAAAAAAATTAACAATCTTTCATTCTAAAACTCCTATTTTAAAGTTATCTGACAACTTTCAACCGGACTGGTACTAGTATTGATCAACATTATTCTCGAATATAAAAAAAAAGTTGCAATTGCAATGCCGTAATTCTTCAAATAAGGAATGTCGTTTGAATTTATTCTTGATCTACCTTGATCATATGATCTACCTAATTAACTTAGATCATAATTAAGTTGATAAGGTTATTCCAAATTGTAATCGGAATCTGTTCAAAATTCATTTCCTGTTTTAGATCAGCGATCCATTTGAAATTCAATGATCTATTTAATGATCTATTATGATGATCTAGAAACTTAAAATTAGGTACGAAGGTCACATGAAAGCCACCTGGGGTTTAATTTCTATTTCTAACCCAAATTTCATTTTATGTTTTGGATCAGCGATCCATTTGAAATTCAATGATCTATTATGATGATCTAGAAGTTTTAAATTAGGCCACATGCACATGAAAGCTAACTGAACTTAACATCTATTTCTAACCCAAATTTATTTAGTTTTGCCTATGATCGCCTTTTAAAGTTTTAAACAGTCGGCGTTTCAATTGACAAGAAATCGATTTCATTTTGATTAATGATTGAGTTGAGGCCCCGAACAATATTTAATCTGTTACGGTAAATAGAAATACGATAGGGAATTAACAAGTCCCAAAAAAATCAATTTAAGCTTCTAGAGACAGCAATTGCAACAATTTCTTCTCGCTCGATTTAAAATCTTCTAAATTCTAAACTAACTTTGATAAGTAAAAAAAAGTTATCTGTAATGCGAGAAAAAGCATGACAGGGTTTTTCGTTCTCAAACCAACAACCCTCGCTTCACTTCACTTGACTTTCTTGTACCAATATCAATATCAAATACCAATACTTAAGTTAAGTACAACTACAACTACGGGTGCAAGTCGCAAGTCGCAACTCGCAATAAAAATTGTGTGTGTGTAATGAAAAGAGAAACAGTAAATAAATAAGGAAAAAACTAGACAACGAACTCAGGATCTAACAATGTGATGCTTGTCATGTCATGAATTTTTGCATGTGTTTCACCGTTCCCGTTTGTCATCATTGCATTGCATTGCTCAAGTTTGAAAAAAAAGTCTAAAAAATCCTTTGTGTTGTGTAGTGAGGAAGAGATGTCATGTCATGAATTTTTGCATGTGTTTCACCGTTCCCGTTTGTCATCATTGCATTGCATTGCTCAAGTTTGAAAAAAAAGTCTAAAAAATCCTTTGTGTTGTGTAGTGAGGGAGAGCAAGTTCATGTTCATGTATTGCATCTATCTATCCTCAATTTGAAAAAAAAATCATTGCATGATGTTAAGTTGATGTACGGATTGCAAAAGTACATTCGACTTTTACCAACTTTTTTTTCTATTTGCTCGTTAGTTTAAGCTGCAGATAAATAGACTGAAGGTAAGTAAGTATGTGGCGAAGTGCTTTATGTGCCGTATTTTTTTAAATAGAGGAATACAACCCTTCATGTCGAATCCTGAATATTAGATGATGATTAAGATAAAAATTTTAATTCAGATCTCATCTTGAAATTCATTCGATTTTAATTTTCAATATGTTTCCAGGTAAATTGGAGTCTCATTTTTATGCCTGAACTGAAAATCCATTCAGACCAAATAACAGCCAAGCTGCTTTTCTAACAGAATCCCAAGGTTTTAATTAACAAGAAAACGGTATTTTGCAATGCCAATAATGATAAAGGTGCGTTTAGTACTTTTCACTATTGTTTTTTAAAGCACATTGCATTGCATTACATTAGTATTTCATGATGGAAAAAACTGCAAGTGAAGTTAAGAGAACAAGAGAGACGAGACAAGACCAGGGAAAATGATTTGAGCTTTATCGTCGTTATTGCTGTTTCTTTAAAGCGTAGTGACCGCTGCCGCTGATTGAGATTACTGAATTGAATGCATGCGTCTATACTTTTACATACATGGATAGAGTGAAAAGAAAATGCATTGCAATTCGCAATCTATTTTTCCCTTTGTATCGATAGATAGGACGAATTCTTTTTATATGCACATACATCGACATCAAAACCCTTTTGTGCTTATTGTACATCCCATCTCATCACATCACATCACATATCGTCGTCCTTCTAAATAGCCTATGTGAATGGCTTTAACTTCAAAATCACATTACAAATCCGATCTTCAAAAACTTTTAGCTTCATCTCATCTCCTCTCCACTCAAATGAAAATAGTGTAAGTGACCGTAAGCAAAATAATAAAAAATAGCTGCAGTAAATACGTCAATAAAGGAGGACATCACACAAATTTTTTTTTTCAAAGGTATTGGTAACTTGCTTAAGTACATATTTCCCATTTGATTTATTGTAATAGTCAATAATGTTCAAAAGCATTTTGATTTTAAAAAGATTCTCACCAACTTATTTTTATAAAGTAGTCATAGTCATAGTCATGTCATGGCATGCAAAAAAAAACAATGCAAATGCAAATGAAAACACGTCTCGAGGAATTGAAGGCCATTATGCTAAAGATGGTTCGAAATTCCCGAAAAAAAAATACTTTATGCAATTGTCTTGAATTAAATATAGTTATTGTGTGATGATATGCATAAATTTAAAGATTGGAATACGTAACTACGAATTTTTTCACATGGACATGATCCAATGGAATGGCACGATATGACATGATATGCATTTTAAATCCACTACTATAATTAAATGTAATTTATTGTGGAATTATAATTTTTTGGGATACAAAAAAAACAGTGGAAATTCTCTTTAGAAGAAATAAGTAAATCAATCCAGGATCCAGGCACAATGGAAGTAAACAAATTCTTTTGCTTACTTACGAAACAATTGAAATTCTTTTGAAAACTTCTGATTTTTTTATTTCGAATGTGAAGAAATTTCTAAGCAGAATTGGATGATGAAAGAATAAATTGCGTATTAAACTATGAATTTTATTTTTTATTTGATTCATGATTATCAAATTTTAAGAAGAAAATTTTTTTGCAACTTTTTATTTTTGCGGAACCTGGATCAAGCTTATAAAATCTGTGCAAAATATATATTTTATTGCAAAACGTTTTGTATTTTTTAAAAATTGTTTTTTTTTTCTTTGAATCTAAAGTTTACCCTTGTAAACCAAGAGATTCCACTGTATTTTAAATGGATTTGCATGAAATGAAGGGAAAAAAAGCATGAAAGAAATAAAATATAATTCCAGTACCTTCTAGATCCAGAAGACCGTCCAATTTGAATACTGTATCCTCATTATCTGAATCCGTCTCCATCCCATTGCTCCTTCCCTAGTGCAAATTGCACCCTTTCCACCACAATCCACACGACACCACACCACTTATCCTACCCTACACAATCTCACCATCCATAAAAATAATCAGACATCAGAGAATTCGATGAATTCATTCAACAACGCACATGAAAAAAACAATAATTTCATAATCTTCTTCCTTCAGAAAAAAAATATCTTTCCTTCTGCAAATTCACTTTTCCTCTCTTAATCACTCATCCATGCAATTCCTCTGTGGCGCACATTGCAAAAATTTTACTATTGCAATCGCTACGCAATTGCAACCAACACAACCACACAATGAAACAATGAAAGGCTTATCAATTTTCCAAAATTGCAAATTAATAATTTAATAAAACTCAATTAATCGTACCGGGTCACTCACTTGTCCCTAAAGCTGACACATGTTGATTCCGTGGTCCAAGTGTAAAATCATGTGACTTGAGGGATGATGGAATGATTTGGAATGGGGAAAAAATATTAAAGGGGTAGACGTAGACTGACGACGTAGGATTTCCATGCAATTTCAATCCGGTTAAAAGCATTCCGTGACGGATTGAATTGACTTGACTTGATTTGATCGTGACTGTGTGTGAGCTCACTTCACTCTTCACTGTACAGATTTCAACTAATAATCTATTGCAATCCCTGACTGACTGCTTCATATGTATTTTGTAGAGGAATTAAATGTCTCATGTGTTGTGTTGTGAGGAGAAGTTTTTAAAAAAATAGTATTATTCTTTACTGCTGAGATTGTATTGTAGATTGTAGATTGCTATTGTACTTTTCTTGTTGGTAAAAATCCTATGGCATTTTACCTGTTCTTTTTTTCTCGGTCTTGTAATTGTAAAAGTATTATCATTATCATTATTGAGAGGACTCAACTAAAAGTCAAAAACTCATATTGTTGTTGTAGTAGTGGTTTGGTTGTTGTGTGCGGTTGCATGCTTCTCCAATTTTCATGTGCAAGTACAAGCACAATACAATGCAGGAATAACAACAACTGTTGCTTGTCTTAACATGTGGACGGTGATATTAGTTGGTTGGATGGTTGGTGGTGGTGGTGGTGGTGATTATGAGTAACGATTGATACTCACTAAAACTAGAGCATAAACTCAAATGAATTTCAGTCCGGCACATGTGTAAATAGTCCTGTTACTATGCATATCGGATGTCAAAAATCACGGCTGTTTTATAGTATTCGGAGCGCGGATTTTTTTACGAGATTTATGCCATTAGATAGATCGATACGAGTTGAATAATACCACACTCGAGAGGCAGAAATGAACTGTAACGGAAATACGGCCGTTGAAAGTTTGAATTTGAAATTCACAATGTGATCATTTTAAGACAGACGATGAAAGGCTCGACTTCGAAAAGTACGCTACTAGATAGATCTTGACAAGGCGAATCAAATGATACCACACACACTCGTGATTCCAAAGCAAAGTACCACTGAACTATGCCCGGTAAAATTTTTTTTATAATGCTTTTTACTACTAGGTTGTCACAAAAATAAAAAAAAAATGAAATGCTTTTTGTAAGCTAGTGATACTCGAGACCCCTGGTAAAGTCAAAGGTCAAGGTTTCCCGTCTCCTTTTCCATCCCTTAATCGTAAATACCCAAATTGACATGAATACACTTTAAAAATTGAATTGGAATTGTTAAATTGATTCAATAAGTTTAAGCTCTATTCCTGACTATTCACTCACGACACGACACGACGTAGAATAGACGGAATGGAAGTGAAGTCAAATGCAAAAAGAAAAAAAAACCAGTGAAAATGCACATCATCATAACTGGGGATGATGATGATGATCATGTTCAATTCATACCTTCTGCTTTTTTCACTTTTTTTATATTTCAAATGTCATGGATGAGAATGAGCTACATGTGAACGGACTAAGTAAAACTTGACTAGACTACAACTACAGCTCCCAGTCACGGGGATGATGATGGTGTTTGTTGTCGAGGGTCTCGTCTCTCACAATACTACACATGCGAAATAGAATAGACGGAATGGAAGTGAAGTCAAATGCAAAAAGAAAAAAAAACCAGTGAAAATGCACATCATCATAACTGGGGATGATGATGATCATGATCATGTTCAATTCATACCTTCTGCTTTTTTCACTTTTTTTTATATTTCAAATGCCATGGATGAGAATGAGCTACATGTGAACGGACTAAGTAAAACTTGACTAGACTACAACTACAACTACAGCTCCCAGTCACGGGGATGATGATGGTGTTTGTTGTCGAGGGTCTCGTCTCTCACAATACTACACATGCGAAATGCAAATTTTTTTGATCTTGATCTTCATTCACAAACCAACCAGAACCAACAAACCAAACCAAACCACTAATAAATACGATATGCCTCAACTCAACTCAACATTGAACACAACGCAGAAAATATTTTTTTTTTGAAATGGCTAACCAAAACCTGCAACCTAAAGAGTTCCTCTTTTAATATGATTATTTCTCTGCCATCATTATTGCATTATTGTATTCATTGTCGTGATTTGGTTTTTTGTTTGTTCGTTTTTCTACTGGTCTCTTTGTCGATATTATACCTGTTTTTGTTAAGAAAAAAAATAGCCAGTCATACGTTAAAGCTATAACACAACTTGTTTTTTTTTTATTTCACTTTGTTCCTGAAAGCCAAAGCCAAGCAGAACTAAGCTCCCATCTGAATTTGCAAGGGTGAAACTTGTTTTCACCCTTTAAAAAATATTTTATAGATGAACGAATGTGAGATGAAATGATGATGGCCAAATCAGGAAGATGGCAATACAATTGATGGATGATTGATCACACGATTTTGATTGAATCATGGTTGGTCACCAGGTCACCATGGCTTTGTTTCATAATTCTTCCTTCCTAAGTTTGGATAATAATTTAAGTTTTAAACAAAATTCTGACAAAAATGCCGATAAAAGTCTTTGCAAAGTCTATTGGACAGTTTTTGAAATGATTAAAAAAAAGAGCTTTGTTTCATAATTCCTCCTTCCTAAGTTTGGATAATAATTTAAGTTTTAAACAAAATTCTGACAAAAATGCCGATAAAAGTCTTTGCAAAGTCTATTGGACAGTTTTTGAAATGATTAAAAAAAAGCCAAGCTACATACATGAAAATTGATATGTAACAATTAAAGCATGCCATCATAGGAACAACTTCAACATTATTATTATCATCAAGAATTGTGGAATCCAGGTTTTTTTCGTAGAAGAATTTAAATTTGATTTTAGGATTAAGAAAAAGTTGTAACTTAGGAATAAAACTGGGAAACGCTAGATCATTTCTTAAAAAGATGTGCTCCAAATTTAAGTTTGGATCGGACAAAGCACATGAAATGAATGACATTTCTTTTATACATTTTGATAAATTCCAAAGGAATTTTCGTATTGATTTTTGCTAATAAACTATCAATCAATGTAATACTAATGCTGGCATTGTATTTGGATCTTGGCAAATTGCAAAACATAGAATTTTACAATGAAAATTTTCATATGATAACACAAACTGATTGTGAGTTATAATAAGAGAACATGTGCATAATTTAGTTTGCTTGTTTGCCATTTCCTTCAAAGCTAAATTGATTTCTATCAACTTTCTACAGCAAATATAATTGCTTGTTTTATTTAAAGACATACAAACCCCGAAATACTCATACATAGTTCGTATTGGATCCATTTGAATATTCTTGCCCTTTTGCCTAACCTGTCGATAAAATGTTAATTTTCCTAGCATTATTTTTCCAACTTGTGAATTCAGCTTTAGATTTCCAAGGTTTTGAAACATTCTTTCAAGTAGTGCAACGAGATTATCACTTCTCTTCTTTTGTTCTTGTAAACTTTGAATTTTCTTTGTCGCACTTCACCCCACAAATAATATCATCATCAGCAAATTATTATTTTACATTTTACTCCATAAATATCTCCGCGGAAGAAGGAATGTTTAATGGACGTTGTGATGCTCGCAGATTCACTTCAAACCGAAAATTAATTCTGAGTTACGTGTCTTCTAAAACTGATTTATCAAAATTCTCGCAAACATTATTTCCATTGGAGGATCCGTTCACAAAACGAGATGAAGATTTGTTCACATTTCTTCTTAAAGGGAATGAGGAGGATGCCAAGGGACTTTTGATTTCAAAAGAAATAGCTTTTGAAATAAAGTTTAAGGTTGTCATTACTTCCGCCTCCAAAATTCTGACTTTGTCAATGTATTCGCGGGAAATTCTAAACTTGAGTTTGACATCAACGAAGACGCTGTTTCCGGACTTTACAAAAAACATGAATAATTATCTCCTCCGCGTCACAGCCACAGTTGGTTATAAATCTCTCTACGAAATGGAATTATTATCTTCAGGAGTTTACCGAAGTAAGCGGGGAATCAACTCTGAAGTATTTGGAATCGTCCATAAACTCCTCAATTTCTCTTATTTCCTACGACCTTGTTATCCATTTGGAATCACTGTTCCCGAAGGTCGGTCAGGTGTACTCCTTGAAAACGGAACGTGGGCCGGTTGTGTTGGACAAAACGAGATGAAGATTTGTTCACATTTCTTCTTAAAGGGAATGAGGAGGATGCCAAGGGACTTTTGATTTCAAAAGAATTAGCTTTTGAAATAAAGTTTAAGATTGTCATTACTTCCGCCTCCAAAATTCTGACTTTGTCAATGTATTCACGCAAAATTCTTAGCTTGAGTTTGACATCACTGTTTCCGGACTTCACAAAAAACATGAATAATTATCGCCTCCGTGTCACAGCCACAGTTGGTTATAAATCTCTCTACGAAATGGAATTATTATCTTCAGGAGTTTACCGAAGTAAGCGGGGAATCAACTCCGAAGTATTTGGAATCGTTCATAAACTCCTGAATTTCTCTTATTTTCTACGACCTTGTTATCCATTTGGAATCACTGTTCCCGAAGGTCGGTCAGGTGTACTCCTTGAAAACGGAACGTGGGCCGGTTGTGTAGGAGATGTGCTCTACAGAAGATCCGACATTGGTTTAGTTTCCGCTCCAAATGAAGATCGTTTCAAAGTCGTCGAATATCTCCGTCCATTGAGCTACATCTACGGGAAATTTGTTACTCAAAAGCGTGAATCCCAATTCAAATGGATGACTTTCTTCATGGTCTTCAATACGAAGGGTTGGATCCTTATTGTCATGACAACTTTGGTTGTTGCATTCGCTATTTTTCTATTTGAAAAAAATAATCATAATTTTACTCATTCACTCTTTTCATATTTTATGTATTTGGGGGGTTACCTTGTCCTCCATAAAATCAGTTTTATCCCAATCGCTTTATCATCGAAGGTTACATTTATCATGTGGCTCCTTTGTGGGATTGTGATAAGCACAATGCTGTCTTGTCGATTCCAATCAAGAATTGTTATTCCAGGAACCACTTTTGTCCCCGAAACTGTCCGTGATTTATTGGAAAACAAAGGCGAGTGGAAGTGGGGATCTCCCATGGAATTTCCGTGTGGGGCCTAGTGAACCAATCTTTCGACGGAGTAGGAATCCTGTAATGATGAAATTATTCAGATATCTTGAAATTGATAAGAATGCTAATGAGTGTATGGAAAAAGCTGTAAAATCGGATTACGCTTGCTTCAATTGGGATCTCCTCACAGACTATCATATTTACACGGAATTCATTGATCGAAATGGAAATCATCCTTTTGCTTATTCTAAAGATAGTTTATTCATGATACCAACTACTTGGATTACTAGGAAGAGGGAAATATTTCGCGAACGGATTGATACATTTTTTGCACAAGCTTTTGATATGGGTTTAATGAAATTCATGATTTCTCAGGATTTTAGGAAAGAGAGGATGAGAGTATTAAAGGATTATGTTATGGATAGGTCCACTAATATGAAGTCAAGACGTGGTCTGGGGTCCTTCAAAATGGGAAATATGAAAGCTTGTTTTCTAGTCCTCCTTTTCGGTATATCCGTGTCGGAAATGGTGCTTCTCGCTGAGTGGATCATCAAATTTAGAGAGTTGAATTGGTACTACTTTTTAAAAATTAATTTATGGCTTCGAAATCATTTTGGTTTTTTATTCAAGCCAATTGTAATTATGAAACGGTTTGGAAAACGTTGTATATTGAAAGGGAGAGTTTGTCCAACTTCAAAATAAAAAATAAGCCATTATTGGCAAATAGAGTTGTCTACCAAACAAATGAATTTGCCGTTAAAAACAAACAATGCGAAAAAAATCAAAATTCAAAATCAATTAAATTTTAGTCCGTGTTTTATTCACTCAATTTAAAGCATTAAAGCAATAAAGAGTATCGTCAAATCACTCAAAGAGCATTTAAACGATTTCAATGTAGACCCAACGGAATCCCGGTGGAGTCTCCACACCTTCTGGTGCCTTTGCTTCTTTCTCATCCTCTTTTGGTTTGTTTAAAATCTTCGTCTCCTTCTCCTTATCACCATCCCCTTCCACTGGCTTGTTCTTATTCACCTCCGGTTCCGGAGCTGTGGCAGCACTGAAGGCACCTACTTCCTCACCTGTTTCTTCAACCACAGCTGCAGCCATGGCTGCGTTGCGGGACCACTCATTGAATCGCCAATAGCGTTGGCGTCTAAAAACACAACAAAATTATTTTTAAAAAAAAGTATTTAAAATTCTGGAATATAATTTGACATTTCCTTACGCCGTATTGCGGCGATGTTCATCGCGATCCCCGTGAAGGGCGTTGAAGCGGCTCAGATTCGCCCCATTAAGGCCGAAGGCGGACCTCGGACCCAGAGCATTGTCATTTGGGCCTCCACGAGATAAAGGTGCGTGAATGTAGTGCCGGGGGTTGTCACGAGACGAACCTCCACTAAAGTAGGTATGCATATTTAATTGGAAATAGGGAATTCAATAATTAATTCAAGATATTTTTTAAAAATAATTTTCTCGGTTGAAAAATAAAAATGAATGAATTAAGAAGGAAGAATAATTAAAAGTCTTACTTATTAGAAGACCTAATTCGGGGTGTACGTGGCATGATCAATTCAGTTGATGCACGTGACATAATTAAAGATGGTGGAAATTTCGAGAAATTGCCAATAAAAACAAGGTTATTGGTTTACTGCTACGTAAAGCTTCAAATTATGGTGCGGGCTTAAAATTCAACCTATTTTTATCATTAATTCTACATTTTCTTCGGATGTTTCATCATCAATTTTGGTTCTATGAAAAATTATATTCTCAAATAAATTTAAATAAAATTGTATGTAGCCCAAGAGTCAGTAATAATTTGAGTTATACGCTATATTTTGAAACTTTACGGTTGCTATTTCTCGGGATTCCACGAAATCTTTTTTTTAGGTTTTATAGGTATTGCAAATGTTAAAACTATTTCACTACTGTGTATTATGTTCGTTAAAAAAAAGTGCCAATGACAAATTCCTGTAATATGAGAAGGCTTTTTGATGACTTTGTGACTTTGTTTTTGTAATGCGGAACAATAATCAATTGTTCTTCCAACTGCGTTTCTCTAACACATTTTTATTAACCAAGCTGTAAATTTACTGCCTTTCTTAAATGTTCACATTTTTTTTCTATATGAAATTTAGATGTGTACATATTTTTTTTTCATCACATTGATATCATATCATATCACTTTATTCAAATGCGGCTGAGTGAGAAAAATTATTTTAAGTCTTAAGGAATCATATTGATAGGCAGATGTATTTAATGTAACGAGTAACGACAGACATTTCATGGGCGTATTTTCTTTCCTTTGGTTGGAAAATGCATTGGAATTGAGTTAGACTTGTGCCCAAAACTCATGATGAAATGCTTACCTGAGTCTAGCCAACCAATTAATGACTTAAGTGCACCTGGGTTAATAAGTATTTACACGGATGCTTACCAAGTAGTCAGTAGTCTAACAAGGAAATGGTCAGATCTGTACATCGAGTTAAAAACTTTAAGCTATGCCAACCTACACAAAAAAAATATGGAGAATTCGATCCAAGTCAATTTTGCCCCGAATATTAACATTCTCCTCCCCTGTAAACCACTCGCCCATTAGATGGGGGCGCATTTAAAGCTGGAATCCGACAATAGTGGGATTTTCATCACTTTTTATTTGCACGCTTTCTTTATAAGTAAAATTATATGCAAACGAAGCAGAATTGAAATTTAAATACGCTTCCATGATATAAATTCGCTGTTCAACAGTGTTTCACAGGGCAGAAAAATGTTAATATTCGGGGCAAAACTGACTTGGATCAAATGCTATATATCTTTTTTTGTGTAGGTTGGCATCGCTTAAAGTTTTTAACTCGATGTACAGATCTAACCATTTCCTGGTAAGTACTAATCACATTGGAAAGAAAATAAGATCATCTGCTTAACTATCCATTTAATTTTCATTTCCACCTTCCATCATGATCGCGATCATAGTCATCGTCTCCCTTGTGCTTTTGTCCTTATCGCAATTGTAAATTGTACTTAATTGTAGGTCTAAAATAGAAAAAAAAATCTGGAACTAAAGGAAAGTGTGTATCTATTCCCCTTCCCTTAAGTACGTAATTATGAAGATGTGCGTCTATTGACTTAAAGATTTTTATCTGACATGAAATTTAAATTGCATGCGATATAGCATTGATTGAGATGAAATGATGTGATGCAATGCAATCCAAAGCTGTGTTAGTTAAGTAGTTATGAGTTTCAATATTTTAATATTATATCTGTACTCTTGAATAAATAAGTAACTTGTCATCAACCGATCAAAAATCTCTAAACAATTCCTTTTTTTTGCTTTGTTGGCATATGAAATCAGTATCTTGGAGACAAGTTAGGAATCATTGAACACAAAATACGGTTGGGAGAAGTGACTAGTGACCTCCGCAAAATCTGGTCCTGATGGTGTGATTTCCTTTCATGATTATTTACCTTTACATACTTGTTTGTGATTCTGATTAGTGATTACCGTAATTACCTGGATTACTGGATTTACATTTTCGTAACAATGCAATGGAACACATTTTTTTCAGGAGGAATCGCATGCATACATCAATTCTTGATAGGCCAGCAATCATTTGAAAAACTAACCGGAAAT
>JAHZMX010000232.1:0-11549 GCA_027743895.1 Seira musarum
ACGTTTCTGTTTTTGAAGGGAACCGAGTAGGATTGTATGAAATGAACTATGGTAAATATTTGATATGTTCCGTTTAGCTTTAGGAAAAATTGCTTGATTCATCGAAAGTTCCCCGGAAACTTTTAACCCTTTCCGGTCCAGTGCGTCAAAAAGTAAACTGCCAATATGAATATTATGTATCTACTATATCTATGTAAATAGGTAGGTACACAATTATCATTTGGTTGGTCAGGCGCACATGTATTATCTTTATGCATGAAGTGCTACACACGAGGAGACAAAGTTAAGCTCAAAGGGTTGCTTAAAGTATTAAAGAAAATGGACCTTTGAACTGAAAAAAATGAAGCAACAAAAACAGAAAGTAAAAAAATGTTTTTCCTTGTGAATTTTTTCGAGTTACGTATGCGGAATGCATGAATAATCAAAAAAAAAAAATCCATCAGTTGAGAAGGTTATCGTAAAGTCTTGAAATTCTTCCCAGACTACTATATCGTAACTCATGCGTGCCCTTGTCCCAAACATCATGTCTTGTCCAGGTCACTATTTTTAGCAAATGCTGAGAAGGGAAAAAACTTGAGATCACATGAGGAAAAAAAGTAAAAGTATATATTCCTCTGTGAAATTGCAGACGTAATGGAACGATTATTCGAGACGACGTCATTTTCGAAGAAAAAAAAATTGGGGCAAAGTTTGGAAAGTGAAAAGTGTATACACGCATCCTATTAATCAAAGCAAGGAAAGTAAGTAAGGAGGAGGGAAGGAAGTATATTCGTGCAATTTAAAACTTTTCAGAAAGAGTTGAAGAGAATAGCAAAAAATGCAACTTTTCTTTCAAAGAAGTTGAAGAAAAAAAATAGAGGAAAAAGTAGGGAATGAAAAAGTAATATTATGTATTTCATACTTACCTTTCAAGAACTCTGCCTGATCCGACCCCTTTCATTGCCTCTTATATCACCAAGCAGAACCTTTATAAAATTTTCGGGTGTGACGTCCTGAAACAAAAATAAGAGAAGTGAGCGGATGAACTTTTTTTCTTGACATAAAAGTTTTTTTTCTTTATCGTTTCGTTAAATTAAGATTGAACAAGTAGATGAACATGAATGTGTTATACGTGTACAATTTAAGTTGATATGTGTAAAGTTCATATCGTATCAACTTCATCATCTTCTCCATTTACTTTTTTTTCTATGGGATTATAAAAAAGAATCTGGATGATCTACTTTCTTTCTTGTGGAAAGTATAGTTTCCTTCGATGTGATGTGAAGGTGATGGTGATGCACGAAACGAAACTAAACAAGATCGTGGAAAAGAAGGTCGTTGGGTTGGGGGAAAAATCATAAACTCAATCTTCTTTCCAGTCAGTTGAGTCATCCATAATCCTATCATATTTCCAGGCTGTCACGTCACACTACAACCGATTCCATGCTTATCCAAAAAGCTATTAAAAATCATTGTGAGATAAGAAACAGAAATGTAGTTTTCCCATGCAGCCCTGCACTGCACCGTACTCACTGTTTGGGGAGGAGAAAGAAAATAACTTTATCTCATGTGCATGTATTGTAAGTAGGTACATACTTAGGTACACCAGGATATTAGTAAAACACGCGTGATACCAAAATGAAAAGTGGATTTTGATGAAAAGCTTTGCACACAATTTACTCTAAAAATAGATGTTGTAGATATGCCTTTTTTTTCTAAATTTGATAGATTCTTGTCAAAAACTGAATATTTTTTTCTGCAAAAGAGATCATTTTTGTGTATGATACGACATGAGCATACTTAAATCTACGGTGTAATCATTCATCCTGTCTGTTAACAACTTCATCTCATTTTCATCACGATGCTTTCACTTTGTTTTTAAAATTCTTTTACTTCTACATTGTATGGGTATTTCGATACATTGTACATACATTTTGTCTTAGATTTTCACATTGTTTATGATTTTCTTTTGGGGTAAACGGAAAACTTTTTTAGGTAATTTATTTTCCTGTCCCGTATGTCTGCAAACCATACCAATATGTCAGGCAAGGCACAGATTTTTTAGAGCTTTGCTGGGTTGAGGTAACCGATGCAAAATGCATAAAAAGTTTTATTAAAAATTTTTTATGAAGGCCCATGGCTTAATATATGAGCTCGGATTACAATTTAGCTTTTTCCCTCAAGTTAAGCTAGGAGTAAAGTCAGTCAGTCAGTCAAAATTTATTCACGCAGGTTAGTGTAGCGGTGTCTCATTACCAAAATGGATTTTCATTAGGCTCATATTTATGTGCCTTTGGATAAATGTCAGTTTTTACTTTTTTACTACGTTTCCATTAAATCCGTGAGTAAGTAAGTTTATAATTTTGTTCGTAAAAAGTGATTGCTTTTTTAATATCATTCATCCTCACACAAGGCACGCTTTTCTTGTAGTCCCAGTCACAGCCCTAATTCTTCTCATGTTCACTCGTATACTCTTTTTATAGCTTAATTTTTCTATTTTTATGAGCCCCTTTAGCTGTGTGCTAACTTTCACTAATTTTTCTCAATCTCTTCATCATCCACCTCACGTATTTTGATCCATCACTTTATCCTGTCAATAAAAAAGTGATGGTATCGTATCATCCAGTCAGTCAGTCAAGTTAAGTTGGAAGACATTTTTTATGAAGCCACGTTGTCATTCACGTCGTTGCGTAGTACTAGATCAATTCATTTCAGTAACTTTTTCACTAACTCATTTAATTTATCTAACCCAACCTCTGCTGCAGCCAGCAGTCTGGTTTGGGTCTTGGTCTTGTATCGTGTTTTGTAGTCGCGGTTAGCCATTTTTAGTTTCTCCTGAAGCGAACAAGCCAGCAAAAAATTAGTTTTTCCTTAAGGAAGAAATCATGATTTTCTGAACGAATGGGTCCGTGAAGCAGGAATCATTTCCTCGTGAAAATGCTTAAACAAGATCATTGCTTGTGTAAGGTTTCTTCGCATAATATGAGTTGGAGACCATACACCAGTTTGAACTTTAACAAGATAAAAGTTTCAGATGAAAAGATATATCGACATCGTAAAACTAATTTTTTTTCCCCTAACCTTCGGTAAATAGCTTGAATGGCACTTTGGCCATTGAAGTGTAACACTCTTTTTTTCTAAATGAGTTCAGCTCCACGCTTCCATCCTTTTACAATGTGAAGACAACATTAAGCTCCGCTAAAGCTGCAAGTTTTACTTTTACCATAGACCTCCTCCTCCCCTCTTCTTCGTCTTTTAATTTCATATGAAACTTTTCCATTTCATTTTTATTTTCGAGTTATTGGTGCATTCGATGAAAATGGAAAAATTACAAGGGCAAACACAACCTCGGCTTGATACTCATTCTCAAGCTGAAGAAATGAAAAAAGTTCAAGGCAGTCGAGTCAAGCGAGTGAAAGTCATTGCTCTCTTCTGAGCTTCTTGTTTATGTTTCAATGTTATCTTAATATCCCAGCGTAAAATATGGTTGTAGTAGTATTCTAATTCTCCTCCAATCCAGCATTTGTAGTTTGTAGATTTCAACAAGCTCTTTTATACGTCATCCTCCTCCTTCCTTACATGATTTTTATGTTTCCAGAGACTCATTAAGCGAGAGCATGAGTCTAAAGAGGAGTATCTTGAGCCGTTATTATTATGAACTGCGGTCTTGGCCTTGCTCACTCTCCAGTTGAACAAATGACCTGTCTCCTGCTTAATCTTCTCTGATATTCTTTGAGGAAATCATAAAAACTTTGCCATTTGCCCGAGTCAACTAGAAATATGGAAGATATGTTATGGAATGACTAGACTCACAAAAACCACAATCCTATTTGCTGAAGTGTGGGACACAGTGCAGTGCGTGCGTTCCCAAGTGCAAACCTTACAAAAACTGACAAGAAATTACGCAAGGTCTACTACAACCTGATTATGATTGTACATTTGTTTTCATCAAGGAGAAGTCATAGAAAATGTTTCCCCCTTCTAACTTGTCATCATTCTCAAGAAAGAAGGATCTTGCAGACTTACGGAGCGAGTAACAAAGTTTAGATGCAACTCAACTGCATAATATCAAGCTGCCTGGAACAGATTCAAGATCAAGTCCTTGCACGTTCTAGATAAGATGATATCTTTTTATCAGAAATTAGCAACGGCTAGCCTTAAGGAGCGAGTAACAAAGTTTAGATGCAACTCAACTGCATAATATCAAGCTGCCTGGAACAGATTCAAGATCAAGTCCTTGCACGTTCTAGATAAGATGATATCTTTTTTATCAGAAATTACCTCCAAAAATAAAACTTTGTATCGTTTACTGCCACTACTGCAGCACAAGATAATTCAATCTCGGAAGTTGTTTTTTCTCATGAAAGCCATTCACATTCCCCATCCCAACTTTTATTGGGGTTATTTGACCTTGTGCTACTACTTAAATGCGATGTAAATGTATGCGGATGAACTGGAATATTTAGGTATTAGTTAAGTAGGAACACGAACTTCTGAATCAAGATTTTACGCAAACATTCGATCGATTGATTCGTTCCAGGAAGGTTCAGCTGAGATAACGAAACTAAATTTCCTTCCAGGGCTATCAAACCTTATGGTATTTGATGCGTGATATCTACCCTAGCCCATCACAACTCCAGCATAACTGCAAACCAAATTGGCCCTGAACATTTGTAGTATTGTTTCTAGTATCCAGGAAGGGAAAAGTACCTCCTTCAGAAGTTTAATGATCGTGCATAATCATAATGTAGTTTCGTGTCTTGAGTGGAGAAAGCTTTCACGTTTTTATTTGTAAAAAGCGAAATGGAAAAAAAGAAAGACTTTGGACTTACTTTTTCCCTGTAGTCAATTACCAGTCCTTCATACACATTAGTCCCATTCGGGCGATTGATGATTACACCGGGTGTAGGATTTCTACCGATATCATGTAAAAAACAAGAAAAGAAAGCAAGGTTTTAGGAAGAATCGATGCTTTTATTATGGCAACTCTACACAGGAACATGAACAGACGTAATAAGCCATTATGAGAAGCACAAGTGATTGCACACATGCTATTAGGATTTTGCTTTGGGAAGAGACGAACTATCGTCATCATCATCATCATTATAATGAAAAGGAGGAGAAAGGAAAAATACTGCTTTTGCTTTTTCTTAGAAACTTTGAAGAAAGCTCAAGAACTACAAAAGTAATATAAGCAATCAAAGAGAGCTACAAGGCAGGAACAGGAACTAAAGCTAAAGGTTATTATTACCATTACTATTACCATTACGGCCATCAAAGTCATTAGTAATATTATTAAGTGCTTACGCCTAGCTATAACTTGGAAGATGGAGGTCGATTTAAAAAATAAACTGTGACAAACATGAGTAAGTAAGAGCTTAAGAGAATCGAGAAACTCTTGAACTTTGGTATTGAACAAAATAGAAGAAATGAGAATTAAAATGAAAAAAGAATACGGAATGGAAAATATTACTGAAAAGCGAGCTATATATATTCATTCAACATTTTCAAAACTTAGTTAAATATGTAAATAGATGGAAGATTCATTGATCAATCGATTAATTTACATTTGCAACAGATTTCAAGCCCTGAAGTTTTAAACAAAACTAGATGCAGTAACTGGGCAAAACTTAATTTCTTCAATCACTTTTTATTTAGTGCAGTACAAGTACACAATAATAATCCTCGCTTTCCCTACCACAGTCCGTATGATAAGAAAAAAGTGCAAAGAAAATTATCAATGACTCAAGAAAAAGCAAGTTTCACTCCTGTGGCTTGGCGTGCATGGTGCATCAAAAAAATTTCTCTTGAAAGGTGGGCTTTGCGGACTGTGAAATTACTTGTAGGACAAGCATAATGGACATTTGGCTAACCATGTTGCATCAGCACCCTCCATCCCATCGCACTTCCCCTCTAAGAACTCGTAAGCTTCTTACTTTTTTCACCGAATTAAAACAAAAAGCTCTTCTGAGATCATTGATGAGGGTAAAGTATTTTTTACTATGGTCGTGATGGTGTGGCTGTGGCGGTGATGTCGTTTGGTTTCTCATTCGATGCAACATAGTACACACACATTACATTAATTTTCCGATGGGAAATAAGGTGCACTTTTAAGAAAGAGATTGAGACTGAAGGAAAAAAAACTTGAAGAAAGAGGGGAGAAAAGCAAAAGATTGAGGATTGAGATGGTCCTTGTCATCGAAAAAAGCGACCAAATATTGTGGCGGTGGTAGTGGTGTTGGTGGAAGGAAGGGAGAAAAAAGGAGCCGAATAAGTAAAATGAATGAATAGAGTGGATTGGATAGGTAGGTAGTTGAGATCATGAAAAACCTTCTTATTCCACGGAAGTGGTGAAAGGTAAAAGGGAATGGAAGAATGGAGGGAATAAAAGTGAATGGCTACCTAGTTATGTTGCTTTTTATGGTCACTTCATTAACTTTCCTTGAGAGGGTTTCTTTCTAGAAAATAGATGTTTCGTTTGGGAAGGTAGATCGAAAATCAATGTTTCCAATACATAATTCATTAGGGAAGAGGGGGAATCATAAAACATTTCACTGGGCTGGATGGAGTGAATGAGAACGAGCCACACCACGTGCAAGGTCATAAAATATTGGAGAAATGTGTTTTTATTTACGACCCTTAATTCCTTCTTCATGGGAAAATTTTATTTCTATTTACTTGTTTTTATAGGAAAATCGATAAAAACGGTCGAGCTGAGCTGTAAAGACATATTTAATTACTTGACTTGAGGTCTTAATGGATGATTCTAAAAAAAATATGTGGTGGAGAAAAAAGCATCAACATTTTTCTATCTACCTAGGAACATTCTGGGAAATTCTTAATGATAATGACTTTGGCTTACGCAGGAAATGAAAATCGCTCTCCACCTCTTTTTAATCGCCATTAAATTCCAAAGCATGGATTCCTCGTAAAATTCTTTAGAGATTTTCAATTTATAAAAGGGAATTTCTTGTCCACCTGGATCTGGAATTTCGACTCAATCTTCCTTCTTACTTACGTTTTCGCATCATTCGCTTTCCTTTTTTAGAAGGAAGACTGTTATGATGTACATTGATGGATTTCAGATTACTTTTCGGGGAATTAGAAAAATGTGCTCCGCATTACTAAGTTTAATGCGGTTTTCTCGGGAGTTGGAGCTTTTACTTTCTAAGAAACCCGGATTTATTGCGCAAATCCTTACCATTCTANAAATACCAAAGCATGGATTCCTCGTAAAATTCTTTAGAGATTTTCAATTTATAAAAGGGAATTTCTTGTCCACCTGGATCTGGAATTTCGACTCAATCTTCCTTCTTACTTACGTTTTCGCATCATTCGCTTTCCTTTTTTAGAAGGAAGACTGTTATGATGTACATTGATGGATTTCAGATTACTTTTCGGGGAATTAGAAAAATGTGCTCCGCATTACTAAGTTTAATGCGGTTTTCTCGGGAGTTGGAGCTTTTACTTTCTAAGAAACCCGGATTTATTGCGCAAATCCTTACCATTCTAATTGTAAGCCCACGACAAGCAACAAAACATTTTCAAAAGTACAAATTCGAAGAGGCTTTTCATGTAAAGCAAAGCAAGTGAAATTATTTGTACCTAACTCAAAATAGAAAAAGAGAAGGAAGCAAAAATGAGAAAATGAAGAGGAACAAAACAAAGTGGTGTAGTTTTCCTCCAAAAAATATTCAGGTCAGACAAGACAAGTTCTCGTTTTGGTGGCATCATTGGTAATACCGCTTTTGTTGTTATTTTTCGCCTTTTTTTCAAGAAATAAATTGGCAAAACAGGCCGAGACAGATTTGCATGCACATGCATGCTCCTCTGCCAGCCTGCCTGCGTGCATGCATTCATACATACTTTTGGAGTGAGGAAACAACAGAACACAACACACCATAAACTCATTTTTTATCTGGAATCAAACTCGTATCAACACTTTGCAATAAACTTTTCGCTTACTTATTCGTTCTGCATCTGAAGAGGGAAATTGAAGTTTTTTTTTTTTTTGGGAGGGGGGGGGACTAAGGACAAAAGGAAAGAATCTCTGTGAATATATTTCTTTGCACAAACCTGATGTCTGTAGTTGAAGAATTCATAGGATCCGGCGACGAGAACAGCCCATATTTTTTTCGGGGAGATGGGTTCCTTCAGTTCAGGCTCCTCTGCTACTCCATCGGCTTCGACATCAACAATTGACTTTCCTGCTTGCAAAATTCGATTCAGATGGAAAACAGAAGGAGTCGCGGCGCAAGAAAATGAAAAAAGTATGCAAGCTGCATACAAAATTAGGTGTGATTTTTTGGGAAACATTGTTCCTCTTTTGCACAACACTTGTCCTCCAATGTTCTTTATGCAATAATGATTACTTCTGGATGAGACAGGAATACTGATGTTTTTTTCTACTTGGCACACGACGACACGGCTTCTGATTAAAACTCTGGAGTTGCCTCTATAGTGGCTTTTATAAAATCTGAACTGAAATTAGACCTACTTTCCAAAAACTAATATATAGACGATGACTATGAGTCATAAAATAATTGTTGGTTATTTTCAATACAAATATAATATGACTGGCACAAAAGTGAAATCACGATTTGATGTTAAAAAACTACTCAAATCCGACACGGCATGTGTACGCAATTTCTTTGTCCAAGTTTGAGATGATGAGAGCTTAACACGAATGAAGTGGTAGTACTCACTGTCTGGATGGTAATGCACGAATAAAAGTCGCAATAAAAAAATTGACAACGCTTGTGTCAGCGAAAAACGTTTTGCTTTCCAGAAGTACTTTATTTGTTCATGATGATAAGATAGAGGCGTAACGTAAAACAAGTTCTTTGTTACTGAAAACAAAAATTTATATTACAAAAATATAAATGCTGAGGTTAGCGCCAGCACAAACAAGAGTATTAATAATGTTCTCTTGGACTAGAGTCAGAATGTTTATCGAATAAATAAAACACTGAAGCGTAAGTGTCATGGTATAATGCATTGCCTGCTTTGATTATGTATGTACTTGGATTGGATTGAAATTGAACTGCTCATTTGCATTGAATCATAGGTTAATATTTTATGTGGATGAAGGAATTTCAGCACCTAAAAATGAAAACCAAATATGTGGTTTTGTCTGCATCTTCCACTCCTTCATATCACTACTCCTTTCAGTCAAACCAAATAAAATTTAACATTACTCAAGTTAAGCTGGATTTGTAAATGTAAACAAAACCTAAAAATTACTGAAGAGTAAAGAAAGACCAGTTATCCAGTTATGGTGTGTTGGAATCTTATTTTTGTGTAATTCAAGTCATCAACATTATTGTACGTATCAGGCTGAACTGGACTCGATCTGAAATGAATATGAACCACTTGTTGATCGCGTGAATTTCATCCAGCCGTAAACGCTCAATCTGACTATGAGATTTTGTTGGTGTTCGTTCTATTCATAAAGGAAAATAATATTTTTGTTGAGTACATAATTTAGCACGCCTCATTGGCGGAATTTGTTATAATAAAAGTTCTTTGTTCCAAGATGGTAGTAGTAGTGACTCAAGTTAACATTTTTTGTTCATCATGAAACTCGAATAGACAGACAAAGGCAGATGTTCGTCATCTTGCATTTTGTATCGCATCATGAAAATATAGCAGATCAAATTGAGAATGGTTTCAGCCTTAACAGCTTATGAATTCGTGAAATTAACTGCGTTTTGAAATGCAAAAACGTTTTGACTTTTCTTTGTCAACTTTTGATGAATCATTTTCGGAGCGGTTAAATGAGTTCAATGTTCAGTTCAAATTATGCCAATTACAAATTAAATGACGTTTGGACCACACACGGAAGTATTTTTGAAATTCAAGATTCATTTTTATTTATTATTTTTCTCATTTTCATCAAAACATTAAATTTTTAGTTAAATCTGAAAGTATTATTCGAACAATATATTTTCTACGTGACGCTTGTGATGCTTATATCCACAACCTATCTATTTGTGATGATAATTAATTTTAGTATCTTTAAAATTACGACTATTATCATTAGATTTTTTATACTTAAAATAATCTTAAAAACTAAAGACTTGTACTAGCATTTTTCATTTGCAAACTCGAAATTAAATGCTAAAACGATATTTGTAAACTTGAAAACACATCATATAATGCACTTTGGGAAAAGGCACGATAGGTTGATAATCGATTGTCTGCTCACAAACCAAAATTATACGCACGGGTGTCAGTTATGTGGCACTGGCCAATATGAACATTCATTTGACATTATTTTATTTATTATTTATTCGGTAATTTATTTCATATTGGTACCCTCAAATTACACCAGAATTTTAGGAAACAGAACGGGAGAAATCCTACTACATATAATTATTTATTCGGTAATTTATTTCATATTGGTACCCTCAAATTACACCAGAATTTTAGGAAACAGAACGGGAGAAATCCTTCTACATATTTCGCAGATTTTAGGATATTTCACATTTCCCTTTTGATCATTAAAGATAATCTAATCTGGATTACAAGAGATATTTGATTTTAAGTTTTCGTCATAAATCGTCCACTTTACATTGTTTGTTATTGTCAAATTTATCGATGCATCAACATCATAAATTCATTAAAATTTGTACAACATTTGATAATAATCTTCTGATATACACAATCAGCTCATTAAAACTGACAATCCTCCTGACACAATATTTAATAGCATAACTAATTATATCACATTCTCGGTTTGGTAAATATCAATATTAACTACTTAATCAATTAATGTTTGTTATTGTCAAATTTATCGATGCATCAACATCATAAATTCATTAAAATTTGTACAACATTTGATAATAATCTTCTGATATACACAATCAACTCATTAAAACTGACAATCCTCCTGACACAATATTTAATAGCATAACTAATTATATCACATTCTCGGTTTGGTAAATATCAATATTAACTAATTAATCAATTTATCAAACACAACAATAATGCAAAACTCGGGATTGTACAGAAAAAAAACAAACCTGGCGCAATTTTATTATGCTACGTAGTTAATTAACAGGGTACATCATATAATACTTTCATTCGAAAGATTCCACCAAAAAAACTGATTGTCTGTTAACTAGAGAATAATACAAATGACCTAAATTTAAAAATAATTAAACAATAGTTAAGCAAAGCACACACTGAACAAATTTTGGTCAATGTGATTGTCAAAATGTGAATTACAAATTAAAGAAATCGCTTCAATCTTTGAATCAAGTGTTCACTTTTATCCTTTGTCCTATGAACAGCTACAATGTGATTTCCAATATACTCGATTTGACAGTTTGTCAAATGCGCTCTGCTAAACCCAACGAGTTCCTTGATGGCGGATAGCGGGATCCCTTCCAGTTTTAGATTCAGCCTGCCACCCTGGTGATGCTCATTTATAATTTTGGCCAACGGGATTAACTGCGTTTGGTCGAAATTCGCCCAGGATATTTCGCTGATTCCTTTGCAATGCATGAGAAGGCTCTGGACTACGAGAGGATCAATCCGTTTGGAATTTTCATTTGTCACCGCAGCAT
>JAHZMX010000233.1:0-14273 GCA_027743895.1 Seira musarum
ACCACAATGACAATGACGGAGTACTTTACAGCAATAAAAAACAACTTCCCATGTCAATCTTCGCAAAAATATTTTGCATTACATGAGTGGTGTGAACTAAAACGGAAT
Source organism: Seira musarum (assembly GCA_027743895.1). Taxonomy (NCBI): domain Eukaryota; kingdom Metazoa; phylum Arthropoda; class Collembola; order Entomobryomorpha; family Entomobryidae; genus Seira; species Seira musarum. Next base: position 109 of record JAHZMX010000233.1, read on the forward strand.
TGAGCATTTGCTTGTTTTGTACTAAATGAAACTGGAACATGGACTATTTCAGTTAGGTAGTCCATTTCATTTTTTTAGTAACGAATTCCCCCTAAATCAATACAGCTGCATTAGGGCAAACCGCTATACTTCTCGCCGTTGTCGAGTTTGACGTTGATCAGAATTATCGCGAGAAAATATGATCATAAGTCACACATGGCTACTCATAGCCTCTACAGCTACGCTACCCGTTCGCCGTTTGTTCCTCCGCATGGCATAAATTTTTTTTGCTCGTGTCCCGTCTCACAAACCACACCACATTACACCACATAAAATATCGAAGAAGCAACGGTGACATCTCATATTTTTCATTCTTCTTCGTCTTACAACTTCCTCGAACATCTAGAACATAAGTATTCGGTTCGGAGTATGTACATACTTCTTCATGATGGCATGAGCGAGAAAACTAACTGTTTATTTTATTGTTACAAAAGCCATAATATTATATAGCTATAATAATGGCTTATCCAAAAAAACCAAAAAAGGATGGATTGCTATTTTTTTCTTGCGTTGTTTTGTGGCTCAAACCAAACCAAGCTTCGACTTTCGACAAGCTCTGTTAATGTCAAAACTGTGATTTGATTGGCAACATGCGATGTGACTAACTTGACATGTCACCATTTTTTTTCCTCGTGGTTCGCTTTTTCAAACCTAATACATGTCAACTAATCATATTCATTCATCCCCTCTCTAAACTCCAAACCAATCCAATCTACTTGGCTTTATAAGAAAAAAATCGTGCCAAAAACATTTAAGAAGACATTGAATTCCTTCCCCTCCATTTACTTAGCCTAACTTGACTTGACTGTGTTTGTACACGGAAGAGTTTTCAATTGAAAAAAAGAAATCATTTATTAAAAAAATATTTTTATGATGATTTGTCGTAGTCGTACTCGTCCTCAAAATTGTTACGCTTGGCTCATCAAACCATAAAAACTCATTCGACGATTTTTATCGGTTAAAGCTCTTAACAGTATTTTTTTCCTTTCCCTTAAATTACTTTGCTTGCCTTAGAAAATCACTTTTTTTCGAGGGATTTAGAAATTGAATCACGGAAAAAGGTAAATCGTAATCATGATTGAATACCTAAATATTTTTATTCCCCTACAAAAATCATGGGGGGATGGAACGAGTAAAAGTTATTGCTTGTCTATTCAGTCGTTGTTATCACTGGTCAGTGTAGTGTACGTACGTGTGTAATTCAAGTAATCAGATGGTTTCACCATCCCTCTTTATTAATGCTCATCACCATCAAATCAAAAAAAAAAGTTGATGACGATGACTATCCTGAACTCTTTTTTAGGCCCATCAAATCAAAACAATCTTGAAAAACAGGTAGTTGAGGTTGTAGTTGTAGCTGTTTTGTTACTGCTGCAACAGTAACAGTGCAAATTGCAATCGACAATCGTCCTAGGATTTTTTCGATCCCGTAGTATCATCATCACCATCAAATTTAAATAAAACCTCATCTCATCCTCCTCCTCCACCTGATTTTCTAGTAAACTTGAGAAGAAGAAAAAAAATCACAAATCCCTATTAGCTTCCGTATTAGGGTTTCATTCACAAAAATGATCAAGAGCTCAGTCCAGTCCAGACCAGACATGATTTTCTAGTAAACTTGAGAAGAAGAAAAAAAATCACAAATCCCTATTAGCTTCCGTATTAGGGTTTCATTCACAAAAATGATCAAGAGCTCAGTCCAGTCCAGACAAGACCTGATTCAAGCAACAGAAACACAACCAGACCGAAATAAAAGTTGATTTAACAACTTTTTTCAAGAAAAAACTGTAAATTGTGTAGTTGTAATTCAACATGAAATCATTTGCATATACACATCCCGCATTCGAATTTGATTCGGACTGGGACATTCGTATAAGGATGCGGGACAGGCCACGCATGTGATTCTGATTCAGAATAATAATTTTTTAGTTAAGTAGCCGTCGTAGTCGACGATGATGATGATGCCAAAGTTAGTGCTTCTGTATTTATCTATCTGTGTGCAATATTGCATAATGATTCATTCTCAGATCTTAATCTCTGCAATAAATCTAAATATGGCAAATGTACTCAAGACATGATAGCCTATTCATTAAGGGAAAGACAATTCACAATTTCAAATAAATTATGCATATACATCATCCCTCCGTTACTTGATTTCCTACTCCGTTACAATATAATACAGTGAGGTATCGTATCATCATCGCATCGCCATCCTCAGAGAAATAAGTCATCAGATCAAAATCAGAATTATAGCTTCAGCATCTGGCTCTGGTTCTAACTCCGTTTTACTACTGACCGCCATTACATCACCCTCATCATTTCAATTCATTTGCATTTTTTTCGAGAAGGAAAAACCAAACGAAACCAGAACCAGAATTAAACAATTTATAAATTCTTGATTTAACCGAAGCAAGTCAAGAAGCCTTTTAAAAAATATTTTCAAAGCTTCTGTTTCTCGATTGAATATTCCATTAAAAATTATGATGAATGCACGAACGAATGCAGCAGAAACCCAGAACCAAGAACAAGGTTCATAAAAATCAAATCTGCATTACATTAGCACATTTCCCTTACATATTTTCAAACTTCCTTCTTTTCTTCGTCATTCATCATCTTAAAACAAAGGCGGAGAAAATAACATTAAATTCATCCACTAACAGGAAACTAAAAATTAGTCTGTTAACACATCCGGTGAGTACTCATCATAAAAAAATCTAATCCAGATCACCTTCATTTCCCAAACCCCAAGCCAAGACAAAGACTAAACAACAGCAAAACAGACAAACTCATATTTTATGAGTCAGTCTGTCTCACAGTTTTACAATCACAACACAACAATTACAATTGGTCAGAAAACCCATTTCCCGACTGACTGAGACTGAGTGAGGCGAGGGAGAGAAGACAAGAGAAAAACCAAAACTAAATGCACTTCAATCATGCGATGCAATCCCACATATTTTTTAAATGGTGCATTTAATAAAAACGACTGCGGTGGTCATCGCCATCATTTATCTCACTACACTACAATCGTTTATTGTGAACACCACCATCAACCACTACTACCAACTTAACCACCTCACCACTTTTTTTTTCATGAATGAATCACGCAATCATAAATATAATCACTTCAATTCATCATTCCATCCCATCATCCCGATCGACCCAGTACTTTGTACAGTGCTTCATACACGCATCGGATCGGCAAAATTACGCAACTTAATGTGCAGCAGATAAAAATTAACCTTATTTAAATTAGTGCACCTTTGATAATATCTCATCGACATCCTACATGAATGCATACATGCAACCACTTTCCTTTTCCAATTCAACATGAGCTGAACTGAACCCCATCGAAAATTATATGATCGCTCCTGTCAAACTCACAATTTTGAAATTTTTTTTATTGCCTATCATAATCCAAATCATAATAAGATCTTTAAAAACCCCCTCATAATCATAATCATAGACTTTGTTCTTCTTATGTCATGTCAAGTCGATATATATTTTTTCCGCCCTTGCAATTGCAATAATATTGCATGCATTGCAAAGAGCTGTCAAGCCCGTCCGGTTCTTTTCCTTGGCTTGGCATCTGTTAATTTTTTCTTATTATCCTCCGTCCTCCTCATTATCAGCCACATAATGAGCCGACAATCTCTACACTCGCGAATAATTCATGAATCATTTTTTTGAGGTTATCGCTTTTTTTCCACCTTCTTCTTTTCACAAAAAAAAGTGATTGTATTGTATTCTAATTCTAATTCTTTTTATCTGACCAAAGCAAAGTCAAAATTGCAGTTATGTTCTCTGGNCGGTTCTTTTCCTTGGCTTGGCATCTGTTAATTTTTTCTTATTATCCTCCGTCCTCCTCATTATCAGCCACATAATGAGCCGACAATCTCTACACTCGCGAATAATTCATGAATCATTTTTTTGAGGTTATCGCTTTTTTTCCACCTTCTTCTTTTCACAAAAAAAAGTGATTGTATTGTATTCTAATTCTAATTCTTTTTATCTGACCAAAGCAAAGTCAAAATTGCAGTTATGTTCTCTGGTGCGTTGTTGTTATTTTTAAACTTAAATGGGATCTTAAAACCAAAATAGCTTCTGTATTCTAATTCTATTACGTACAATATGGATGGGCGTAGACCTATTTACTTGACTTCTCTTGGGCGAAAGAAGGACCGTTTCCTCCGGAGTTTGTTCTGTTTTGTTGGGCGTTCACACGATTTTCAATTCAAAACTTCTCATTTTATTTTAAAATGCACATGAAATGGAAATATTCTATTCTGTTTCTGTAAGATTTTCAACGTTTTTCCAGCAATAAAATGGAATATGGTTGGAGTAGCAGCTGCTTTCAGTCCCATCAAAATGGTTGTTAAATTCACACAGAAAAGTCATTCAATTTCTACAGCCCATCTCCTACAACAATGGCCATTTAGACGGAAATTAAATGTGCAAACCGAAAAAGCCGGCATACCATCACAATCACATCACACCAAGCCAAGCCACAATAGAATAGTCATAGTCATCCATGGTCTTTGTAGTTTTAGTTTGTAGTCAGTCGAGTCGTAGTCGTAATCGCAATATTCTTCTCGGGAAATAAAAAAGAATTTTGTTTTTATGAAAAAGCTCGAGAGTCAACTGGAAGCTAAACCCTAATCTGTGGAGACTCGTGGAGTGAATGCGAGTCTTTTGGATATGGCCACTAAAAGCCGGCCATGCATGATGCTTCTGTGTGTTCCTCGTGGAAAATATAATTATTCCTGGAGAAGCCCTGATACTGATGATGATCATCCAACTATCCAGAAGGATTTCGGATGCCAACATCGATTTCAAAAAATTCTTGTAAACTGTAAACCGTGATGCAAGAAATTGCCTCCACCAAAACAAGCACAGCCGGTGTAGGAATTGTTTTGTGATTAAAGATCTGTATCATATGCAATAGTAATATCACAGTTGGATTTGGAATTTGAATGTTCCCAAAATTTCTCAATTTACGCTTTACCTCCTCACTTTTCTAAAATTGCTTTTTGCGAAAAAGTAAACAAACAATAATAGCAAAATAGATTGATAAGATAACATTAACAATGCATAGTTCTTTTTTTCGTGATTTGATGTTACTGTTGCACCGGCACAACCAGCACCGCCAAAAACTTAATTACCCATCGTAACCATCGCCTCATTCTGAATTTTATGAATAAGCCCGAAGTCAACGGCCTTTTAACTTGGAAAGTATTTCATTTTCAGAGATTTTTTTTCTATTATGCAAAATACATAATCTCGAATAAGATGAATGTGTGCAATCAACTACTTGTCTGAAGTGTAATCGATACGGGATGATAAATGATGAGGGAAGGAACAATAAAAAAAATGTTTTCTTGGCCACTGAAGAAGTTTAGCGAGTCTACTCGAGTCTTTGATCAAGAGCAAAGTGAAAAAGCGATTGTGGATTTTTGTGCGTGAGATCCCAAATGAGAGTATTGTTTAAGGCAATATCAATTACGAAAAAAGTAATAAATTACAAAACTCTGTGAAAAAATATATATTTCCCTGAAATGCCATGCCACACCTGACTGAAGGACGATGTAGAAAAAAGCCAAAGTCGCAATCCAATCACTCGCAAAAATCTTTTCTTGGCGGTGCGCTGGTAGTTGGTGATGGTTCAAAAGGGAAATCAATAAGACTGCGTAAAATTGTAAATCATGCCGACTAGAGAGGAGGAAGCAGGGAGCAAAAATTGGAAAAAATAATTCTCAGAAAAAAATATGCATAATAAAAAAACTGGGTGACTGACTACTCTAGTACTTCAGCCTGAGTGACATTTCGCTAATAATTTCGAAGGAGGGGTACCTATTCTTTAAAAAAATGAAATGACATTGAATTAGTTTAGATTGGATTGGATTGTGCACAAGATCAGAATCAGAATTCAGAATCCATTTCAATTCTGAGCCATTGTTATCGTGCCAATCGATTACTTCGTTTTTGTAAGTAGTGAAGTGTGAGTGGGGGATTGACAAAGTGGTAATTAAAAAGACAGGTATTTATTATTGTTCGAGAAATGAATGAATGAAATTCAATACGCGTATGTGTACCTACTGAAAATAAGTGACTCACTCTCAAGACGTGAGACTTGTGACTACTGCCACTGTAGAGATAATAGTAACGGTGGAAGCGATGACGGTGACGACGACGCTTGAGAAAAAAAATTGACAGTGACGAAGAGACGAGTAGTTCTCCCCACCACTACTCCGCAGGCTTCGGCTTCACCTAGAAACCCTTTAGCCCACACAATCAATTTTTTGTTTTACGAAAATTCAATACGCGTATGTGTACCTACTGAAAATAAGTGACTCACTCTCAAGACGTGAGACTTGTGACTACTGCCACTGCCGAGATAATAGTAACGGTGGAGGCGATGACGATGACGACGACGCTTGAGAAAAAAAATTGACAGTGACGAAAAGACGAGTAGTTCTCCCCACCACTACTCCGCAGGCTTCGGCTTCACCTAGAAACCCTTTAGCCCACACAATCAATTTTTTGTTTTGCGAATACGCAATGATGATCGCAGAGCAGTGGTTGTAGTTGAATGACTCTGATTTACTTTTATTGGATGGAGTGTAATGCAATGCAATTCAATATCAGAGATGAAAACGCAATCAGATGTGAAATTTGCATTTTATGCACACGCCTTCTTCATTCTGGCAGTTGATTTAAGTGAAAACATCCATTTTGATCGGTGATCACTTAAGTGGATTGATGAGGTTGACATGTGGAGGACACACCGTACCCGTTGGCATGTTATGTTACCTTCTACTCTCTTCTATTTAATTCAATTCAGTTCAGAGAGGAAATCTTTTTCTTTGTTTTTAAAGAAAATGTGATTTCAGTTTCCCTTGAATTCACTTCAACTTTAGCCCCGCAGAAATCATCACATCACATTCAAAAGTAAAGTAGGTGAGGTTTACGGGCATGCATTTGACATGACATGAATTTAAAAAAGTCAATGATCAATTCTTTCAAACTCTGCGGTAGTTTCAATTTTTTAAAATACCTAAAAAGTGCATTGCATAACTTAAAGGAATTCAACCTGAAGCAAAAGATTTAATCAAGCATGACGATGGCTCTGACCTTATTCATGTCAAATCAATAAAGAATTTGTAGACAATTCACGGCTGTCAAGCCAGAAGCTACAAAACTTTGTTTTCAATATTCCATTCAAGTTTTTTGCAATGAATGAAACGATAATTGGACGATGATTTGTGCAATTAATTTATACACTGTACCGAGGATACCGATAACAAATAAAATAGACTGATCAAAATGAAAAAAAAATCAAATAAACCAGACTAGACCATGACCGGAGGATGAAAAAAATGCGTAGGACGGTGATTATCATGTACATAGAAAACGGTAATTATTCAAGTACAATATAATCAATCAGTTTAAGATCAAACAAAAAGATTGGACTTTCGTATTGGATAACTTTTGTTCTGTGAATCGTTTATTATTCGCACTTCAACTTCTTGAAAAACTGGATTGGATATTGCATTACGATTATGTTATGGTTTAGCAATGCAGTTCAATTGTGAAGAAGAAGAGTGAATGCATCTTTTAAAAAAATACATATTTATCGGCTTTTCATCAACAAGTCAACCGCACCAGCAGCAGCCGAGCCGCCAAGGCACACTATAACAGTAACAGTTCTTTTTTTTTTCTTAATGAAAATGATAATGACAATGGATTTGAACTCTTCATTCTTTATTCTTAGAAATGATAAGAGAGCAGTAGTAGTGGAGTAGCAAAAGAAAAGTTCTTTTTTTTCTTAATGAAAATGATAATGACAATGGATTTGAACTCTTCATTCTTTATTCTTAGAAATGATAAGAGAGCAGTAGTAGTGGAGTAGCAAAAGAAAAAAAAGAATCCTTTTTTTCTTCAAGGAGAAGAAGGAGGAGGAACCTAAACTCGGTTCTTCAGACTTCGACGAACGGATGGATGGATTGTTGGACGGACGGACGAGACACAGTTTTTACAGTTATAATTCAGCTTCAGAGTGAAGGGTAAAAATTAAACTTTTGTATTATGGTAATCTTTATTGTTGAGATGGGAGTCGTTTTAAACGAGAGCATGGCATTCATCATCATATGATATCAGTTCAGTAGGCAAAGTCAAGCCACTTGAAAAAACAAAACAGAATGAAAGACAATGAGACACGCAACGCAATTCAACCTTAGTCAAGCAAGTCAAGCGAAATGAAGGATCCCAGTTTCCTTTTCTTTTTTCACCTCATTTCTTTCCTGAGGCGAGTGAAGAAGACAGAAGAAAAATGACGGATTTTTTTACAGCTTAGGTTTCTACATCCGCTCTCTAGGCCAATAATGGTTGGATGGATGGGGATGTATTAGGTCAACAAAAAAATATGCCTTTGATTTTGCGACTTTTTTCTATTTCCTTCTTCTTCTTCTCTAATAATAATTGTAATTGCAAGTAATTACGGATGAAACTTTGTCAGGTGAAATGAAATTGGTTGAGGGAGCAGGTGCGCTTGATTACACAAACCAAACCAAGTCAAGCTAAGCCACCCGCTGGCTGGCTGGTGTGGTGTGGGATGGTTAGGCTTTTTTTTAACCGATGCGATGTAATCATCTCCGACAACTACGACAACGACTCATGACACGACCCGCTTAAAAAACTTTAAGTGGTCATGTTTTCCCCCAAATGAAAAAATTGTCACCCGCTTAGTTCAACCCACGAATATTAAAAAAGTAGTAAAAAAAGAAAAAGTTTTTTAGGTAAAAGCCAAGCCAAGCTAGGCCAGACCACTATAAACACCTGACACGAGAGGGTCACAAAGCAGCAATAACAAAAAAATATTTTCCAGAGTACGACAGTGAAACGAAACTATTTAGTTTAACCCTTTCCTTTCTTTCCTGTCCTCGAGTAAAGTAAGTACCATCATAAAAAAAGTTTTTTTTTTTCCTGGAGAAAAAGATATATAATCCTGTCAATGGAACTGAAACTGTAACAAAGCAGACAAGTAAGTCAGGTTACGTTTAGATAGATACATATAAGTAAGTATGATGGCTGGCTGGCTGGCTGATAGCCTACTTTCTCCTTGAAAGTTTGACCTAGCTCCAAAGCTCAATGAATTCTTCAAATGTTGAAAATAAGAAGCGGAAAAAACAGCAACTTTTCTTTATTGCCCTTCATCTGCCATAATATTCACTCAAAAAAATTGTGAGTATTTCCCTTTCATTTTCGTTCCAGTTTTTTTTTCTCGAGAAAGTTGAATAATGTTTTATCATATCATCATCATCCTCCAGGAAAAAGAGTACATCGTACTAGCCCACTTTTTTGTGGATCAATAGCTCCCTTGTAAGCCCTGAGTCAGTCAGGTCTGGATCCGGATCCGACTTGGTTGGACTTTAATGTGGTTAGAGCTACATCGGCATGACATGACATGGGAAATTGTACCGACTAAACCAAACCAGCATCATCATCCAAGTCCTCAGTCCAGATACAAAAAAAAAAAACAAGTAAGCCATACAAGAAAATAAAAGATAAGTTTTTAGCACTGAAGGCCACACCACATTCTAGCATAACCACGCTTGAGCCGACCTAAGCCAAACCAGGGCCAGCCAGGCCAGCATGATCAGTGAAAAAAAAAGTAAAAACAATTTTGGAAGCTCGTGCTTATCCAACCAGAAATAGAAAATTTTTTTTCAGGATGTACATACAACACACACACATTCACATACTTGCACTGTGAGTGAAGTAAACTAAACAACAAGTTAACTCTTCGAAAAAGAGTTAGTTCAGCTCGGCGAGAGCAACAAGGAAGCTTGAAACCATAAAAAATGATAAACAGCCTGTTGAGAATTATTATAAGGGCTGGCTAACCAACAATAAAAAAAATTATAAACAACAAGTTAACTCTTGGAAAGAGTTAGTTCAGCTCGGCGAGAGCAACAAGGAAGCTTGAAACCATAAAAAATGATAAACAGCCTGTTGAGAATTATTATAAGGGCTGGCTAACCAACAATAAAAAAAATTATAAAGGGAGGAAGGCAAAAGGCGGGAGGCGAATCACTCGCATTCGCTTGCAATTTCCAGTTAACGAAACGATGAACAACCAAACCAAACCACGGACTATGCCATAGAGGAAAAAGTGAACCATGACTAAAGTAATTTTCCAGCGACCATGGTTTAGTATATGGCATCATGCATCCTCCTCAACAACCTCCCACAACATTCCCTTGCCATTTTTAACCTCCAGCTAAAGTAGGATGAAAAATAGGAAAGGCGCACGAGTTGACTTCCAGCTCTAGTAAATAGTGGCCATGTCGAATGTCATTTTCCAAAAAACCTAAATGATATTACCGAGCATGCAGATGCCGTTGCCATTGCAACTCTCACTCTCATTCTCCAGCGCTGGAGAATGGAAAACGAGTAAACCGCGAATGGGTCGAGCCGCAACAACCAGAGACCGCTTATCAAGTACCATGCCGTTTTACTACCAAAAAATATTATATTTTCCTTGACTAGACGCAAATGACAAGGTTTTAAAAAGTCAAGTCGTGTCCTGAAAACATCCCTTTCTCCCTTTTGTTCATTTGTTCCGGTCCACTCGGCCAAGTCTGGAGTCTGGACTGGTCAGTAAAACTTTAATTCTACTTTTAATTAGGAGAACGTGTGCAAAAAGTCAATCAGCCAGTTTCCTTTGATTTTCGGATCTAGAAGCAATTTAAAAACTTTTTAGAGCCAACTCGAACTTCAGTTTTCCATGCGTATTTATTTACTTCATTCGACACAATATCGTGTCGTGATCGTGATGCAACTCAGACTTTAGCCTCCACCTCCAATCCATTTTGTCGCTAAAAGCAACACCAATTTAGACATCCATCACATCACATCAAAGCTTCCCGTCCCTCTCGCAATGGCAATGCAATGCGAGAAGTGAACATCCTTCTCAAGAAAAACAAATTGAACTTCACTGTTACTAATAATAATGGTACAAGTTACTCATTTTCATCATCATCATCATTTGAAGCACACGGGGAGCTTGAGTTGAGCAAAGCATCAAAAACATTTCTTTTCCCCCTTGAAAGACAAACGAGGAGACAAATTAGATAAAGCCATCGTCTCCTCTTATTTTCGTCTGGGAGGCTTACAGTTACACCTTCTACCTCCAAGTCCAAGTCCACAGACAGACAAAAGAAGACACATCCATTCTGTCGCATCTCATCTCTCTTTCGTGTTTTTATACCGAGCCGTAGGAGCAGTCGCACCAAAAGAAAGAAAAACTTTTTTTTGAGAAATTGCATTTGTCAAAATAGAAATGAGATTGAGTTGAGTTGTTCTGAACTTCGAAAACTTCTTTTTCTTTCTACTTCCTCCTCAGAGTAAAAGAAGAAGGAAGACAAGATGTGCGTGGCGTGGAAGAGGATGTCGCATGACAATGAAAACAGAAAAAAAAGTTTTTTCTATTGCTTTGAAATCATCATCCAGCAGGAGAATTCCTGCAAAACCTGCGTTGATAAGAAAAGTATTGCATTGCAGAGCAAGAGCAAAAATGCAATGTCTCCTAACTAACGTATGTAGATTAACCTTTACGTTTGCTCCCAAGCCAGGCCAGGGCCCATACATCACATCACATTACTTCGAAATTTCTACTTCCTCCTCAGAGTAAAAGAAGAAGGAAGACAAGATGTGCGTGGCGTGGAAGAGGATGTCGCATGACAATGAAAACAGAAAAAAAAAGTTTTTTCTATTGCTTTGAAATCGTCATTCTCCAGCAGGAGAATTCCTGCAAAACCAGCGTTGATAAGAAAAGTATTGCATTGCAGAACAAGAGCAAAAATGCAATGTCTCCTAACTAACGTATGTAGATTAACCTTTACGTTTGCTCCCAAGCCAGGCCAGGGCCCATACATCACATCACATTACTTCGAATTCTTACACAGTCGTGTGTCGTGTCGTCGCTGGAAAAAAGTGTGAAAGCGCCACGGCCACATATGCAATGCTTCTGGTGTCTTCTTCTAAGAAATTTTTTTTTCTAAAGGTCTTCTACATCTTGTACGGAATTGTAAAGTTGAAAAGAAAATGCTTTTTCAGGAAAAAAATGTCTTGAAAAAACATTGTCGCTCTTTCCTAATCCAACGAGCCATGCTAACAAAGCAAAAATACACGAAGACAGGAAAATTCTGAAAAGAAAGACTCAAAAGCAAAAGCATTTTCTTTCTTCAGAACGAGTGAGAGAAAAAAAAGTGTGAGTGAGTCTGTCCGCTTTTTTTTCTTACTTCAAACAACACTCAAAAATAATTTCCACTTGGATTGGACTCAAAATACGCACGTACTTTTCACTTTTTTTCCTGATGTACACTTTGTTAGCACTTTTTCCAGAACTTTAATAATGCCTTGTTCAAACTCAAACACTTTCTTCCGTGCAGCAAAGCTAGAGCTTCAGCAAAAAAATATATATTTTTCCAGTGAAAGTAATGTGGAAAAAGAGACGGTGCTCTTCAACTTCAATTGGTCTGGAGTTGGATCTGGATCTATCTGCTGCTGGAGTGCCGGTATGTATGAAATGAATGTGAGTAGACTTGAGATTCACAATTCACTTCACATGCATATTCTATGGCCACACGGAACGAAGGGAAAGTGCTAAACACTACCTAAGTTTCCCCACTGACGAGGACGACGCTCCAAATCAACAAATGTAATTTATCATTCCTTTTTCCGTACAAGAATCGGAATGGGAAAATTGCTTTATTCATTCTAGGAAGAAGAAATAAAGTGGAAGAATGAATGAATGTATGTATTTTGAAATAAAAACTAGTTAAATTTCCTCCCCGGAGAATTTAAAAAAATCAAACATAATCAAGAGAAACTTCTTTTCTTTGCTTGAATGATCATCTAAAAAATTCATGCAAATTGACATAGGTACCTGCACTTCTCTACACACACAACTTTCAAACTACAATTCTAACTCAACTCAATTCAGTGTGCCTTAGGGATGGATCAGACTGTGTACCAACCAAGCAAGTAGGTTCAGTTCGATTTCGATTGTTGACTTAGGAAACGAGCTGAAACCTTCAAGGTAAAGAAATGGTGGAAAGTGGAAAGATTGAATGATTGTCGATTGTGTATTTTAGAGCATCACTTACAAGAAGAAGAAGAAGAAGAATATGACGAAGAAGGAGTAAAAGAAGATGTCTATACTACGATATGATAGGCATTATGTCGATTGTCACTACCACTTGAACACCTACGTCATGTCATCATCATCTCTATCACGATCATCCGAATCTAGATTTCTGGACAGGAAATACGACGCATTGGAAGTAAAAAGGAAGAAAGTAAACTCCTTTTGTTTGCTCAACGAGCAAACGGAAAACTTTTTTTCTGTGAGCGAAATGCTCAATTCAATTCAATCGAATCGAATTGAATCAAATGGACTAGCAGTGGTAGTAGTAGTAGTCATCGTCAAGTTCGAGTCATAGTCAAGTCAACTTGTCGTTCAACACTTCACCACTTCGGGGCTCTTTACATTTCAAGAGAGAAAGTGAGTGAGGAAAAGCTACATAATGCCTGAGTCCAAGAAAAACATTGTATTTTTCTTTTGGCGTCGTCGAAAAACGCGACTCTAGGTCCAGATCATATGAGAATAGAACACAGCAGCTTTTTTTTCAAGGGATATCATGATGATGATCACGTCAAAAAAGAGAGTAGACGACAATAGCCTCCGATAATCTAACAATGTCCAGAATGATGGAGACAAACGCAAACATGCTCAACTCAACTCAACTTTCCTCACAATCACAAACATGAAGTCATATAAAATGGATGGCATAAAATCCAAATCCATTTCGCTCTTAGGCTAACAAAAAAAAAAAATAAATGCACAGATGAGATGAGGAGGAGAAGAAGGATGAAGATGAAGACGATGAGTTGAGGACTCGACTGGACTGAAGTGAACTCAACTATTTTTTTTTCCTTTTTAATTCATTAGAGTGGAAAGGCTATTCCTAACACGTACTCTACTCAAAGCCTAGGCCTTTTCTTTTTGCCTTGAAGCGGGTTCACGTGAACGCACTACATCACGATCACATTCCCGAAAAAAA
>JAHZMX010000234.1:0-37653 GCA_027743895.1 Seira musarum
AGCGTGCACCGATGCCATAGGGAAGTATCGGAAAGCGTTGATTGAATTCAGTCTTTTATGTTGGCCAATATTCACATTCCACTCGGTGAGCTGAACTTATGCATGAATGACTTGCGAGTTAGATTTGGATCTGAACCGTGTTGTTTTAACTGCCGCTGCTGAAGCCAAAGTAGAAGCAGCTATCCAAGAAAGTGCTTCACACTTTCTCTAAAACGACGAATACTTTTCAAACTTTTGCTATATGATCAAACCTCAAGGTATACCTAAAGATATGGCCAAGTTTTTTCTTGACTAAGAGTTTGATAATGTTGGCAAAAAAACTGACTTGATTTTAGCCCTGCATTGATTGCTTTATTGAAAGAAGTCCATGAAAAAGTAGTAAAAAATTTGGAAGATTTTTCTGTGCACTGAATACACTGAATCCAATGCGTTCAATATGTGGTAGTAGTGGTTGTACTAATAGTAGCAGTAGGGCTTTGCTCAAGGACCGTTCTATCTCACGGGCTATTTCTGCGGGCTGATCACGTTCACAGAAACAATCCGCTACCAATTTTTAAGTAATCACCACTTTCTTGAAAAGAAAATCGCATTTACGTCTTCCTTTATGTTTTGTGTTGAATGCAAGAAAATAAAATTTCTAAAGTGCATATAGAAGTCATTCTTCAAATATTGCATTAAGAGTGAACATAACTTAAGTGCAGTATTATTTGAGAAAAAGAATTGCATCGGATGCGGTGTGTGGTCCTTTAGTGGTACGGTGCCAGTGTCAGAGTGCCACTTGAGTCGCAACTTGTGTGGTGTCAGTGTCCGTGACAAGTGTTCTTTCTCGAAAAAATGAGATTTATGAGATCCGGTATACAAGTTTTCTTTATAGTATAAAAAATATTTATCTAGATTGATGATATCAAAGATTTTTGGCTTCTTCGGCTGAAGCATGCTATAAACGCAAAACTGTCAGGATGTATTTTTATTGGAACGAGAGAGGAGGAAAAAACGAGGCACGCAGGAAAAGAAAACCATCATTCCCACCACTTCATAAAATACATATTTTTTGCTTTCTCCAGAAAAAAACTAAACGTTTCTCCTCATAGTGCTTACTTCCTCATTCCAGAGAGAAGTCTCATAATCTATTTCATTTACTTTTGCGTCTTGTCGTATCGCGTTTTGTAGAGTCAGCCAAGGCAGACTTGGTTGTAATTTAGTAATTCTACTCGTTTGCATCGAGGTGGATTTTGAAATCTGAGTTTTTTATTGGAATATAAAAGCGTTTGGTGAATGAAATATTGAATAGTATAAAGGAATTCCATCAAGCAGTTCTAAAGTTATAGAGCAATCGTTAGTCGAATTTTTTCTTACAATAAAATTGCAGTCTTCTCAAGACTGCATTTCTGACTACTAGTTATAAAATAAGAGTTCAGTAGAACTGAATGAAAGAAAGTTAACTTCCTGTTGTGTTTCGTTTCTCTGATCACATTAAGCTATGTCTTCTCTTCTCAGTTTCCTTGTTGCTTTCAAGATTGCGTAAGAAGAGGAAGGAAACATGATGACGGTATTCATTAGTCTTTCATAGTCCCACAGGGAATTAANGCGCTTGGTGAATGAAATATTGAATAGTATAAAGGAATTCCATCAAGCAGTTCTAAACTTATAGACCAATCGTTAGTCGAATTTTTTCTTATAATAAAATTGCAGTCTTCTTAAGACTGCATTTCTGACTACTAGTTATAAAATAAGAGTTCAGTGGAACTGAATGAAAGAAAGTTAACTTCCTGTTGTGTTTCGTTTCTCTGAAAGCATTAAGCTATGTCTTCTCTCCTCAGTTTCCTTGTTGCTTTCAAGATTGCGTAAGAAGAGGAAGGAAACATGATGACGGTATTCATTAGTCTTTCATAGTCCCACAGGGAATTAACCAGAGAGGCTTTTACACGAAAACTAACGATATACGTTTTAACGTTTTTTGTACGGAATCTCTATGAATTATTTTTATTTCTTTGCTTTTTTTTTCTTCTGATAAAGTGAATCATCATTTATTTAATGGATCCTGTGCATAGCAGACAGGTAGAAACTTAAATAGAAGACTTGTTCTTTTAGATATGCAGGTGAACATTTATTTGCAGTATTACATACTTAGAGGCGAAACAGGATGTTTCTAACGATAAACTCGGATTTGATAGATTTTTACTTCAAAAGTTAAAGATAGCCGTAGAGATAAAAGGAGGTAACGTGGGCGGAAATAAAACTCCGTGTTTGCAAAGTATGCACCTACATTTTTAATTGCGAAGGAGGAAAGAAAAATGTTCCATTGCTGCGGATGGAAATGGGCATAATTTATCAAGACAATTGACAACTTAAACTTTTATCCTTTGTACTCATGTTCCAATTTTATGTTCAAATTTTATTGAAAATGTGGATTTCTGGAAGTCTAATCCATAAATTCTATCGTGCCTCGTTCGGCAAGTATGCCATTTGCAAGCACTTATCCTTTTGTGGTAATGACGTTCACAATGAAAATTTAGATTTATATGAGAAAAATATTACTTTAGCATTATTGTAGAATTTCAGGTGGATGAAGTGTAGGTATTCAGATCATGTGTTGGTAGGAATACGTATCCAGACAATGCATTGTAGTAGGTCATTCAATTTAGTTTTATTCTACTCAATATGCTTGCTTTCATCAGCTCCATTTTTTCGTTTCGTAAAAATTGAAGCGATTGAATTGTGTTCTCCTGTGTGAAGAAGTCGTACTCGTAGGATATGTACGTTGCCTCTGAACTAGGGATAAAGATAAGACTTTCAGGATTTTTTTGTTAACTGATTCTTCAATCATAGAATGGAGAAATGGACCAAGTAGGTAGAAACAAATACATGAGATAGAAAATTGGAAACAAGTTTATTTCTCTTCAGGCTTGAGTAACTTGAGCTTGAGATTTCGGAATGGAAAACATCTAGTGTTGTATGAAAAATTCTAGATACTGCAGTGTATACTACTACATAAATCACAATTTTTTATAATAAAAATGTTTCCTTTTGTTGTTATTGTTGGTGAATAAAGGGCAGCGTCATCGTCATCTTCAAAGGAAAAGGAATAATGCAAAACGAAAAAATCCGTATGATATTGAAGTAAAGCTATAAAGCTCTGCTGAACCAAACCTTTTTTCCACGTCCTAGGTAAAATCCCTCTGGAGAAGCATACATCACCCAGATGCATCCTGTTTCTCTTCCTCAGTTTCCATCTGATCATCATCATGATCACAACGTGTGGAGGAGTGGTGCACGCTTCGTTTACTTATCCTGTGCTGAGTGCATGCCCTGAACAAGGTCGTTTGCAAAAGTAGATCTCCCACGAAAGAGCATCATCTCATGAAATGTTTGCGTAGTGGTGCTGCTGGTGGTGCATTTCTTTACACAGGGCTCACGACTCGAAATAAAGATGATTTCTGATCCTTGTTCTCATGGATGGATCACCATAATTTATCAATGTTCAACGACATTGCTCTTATAGTTATTCAAGTGAGTTTTTCATACAGTTAAAAAATTGTGGTGTGCATATCTGTGTGGGAAAAGGAATATCGTAATAATAATGTCCCCTGACCCGTGGCTTATTCGGATGACACGGAATCGTAAGAAAGAATTTTTTATGTACACTGATTGTTTGTAATTACGATCGATGACAAAAATGAAGCTTGTTAGCAATTTTTATTGGAAGAAAACAGTAGCTACACCTAAACGAGCAAGATGCACATGTTGTTACCTATCGTTGATTAATATTAGTTAAAAGAGTAAAAAGTACACGAACGAAAGAAACGGAAAAATTAAACCCTAACTCGAGGGGTTTCATGATATTTTCAACTTTAGGTTCGGTTATGCTTTTCAACTTGAGGTTCTACACTTGATTGTCCCGGGGTGGTTCTGAAGATAAACCAAACGAATTTCACTTGTGTAATTAGTTTTGTTTGCCTAAGCTATATACATCGTACGTCGGTAAAATGCAGAATAAACAGCTTTAGTTCTATTCATCGTTATGCAAAGAAAGAACGCAAGTGCTGTATCGAGAAAAACTGATTATATTTTTGTTTAGGTCAAGCTAAAATGAGTATTGTCTCAAGGTACGCACTAGCGATTTAGATGATTATCATACCAACATGAAGCCCCAAGAATATGTGCCTTAGACTTTCGCTTCGTCTTGAGCACGTTTCTCCCATTAAAACTGTCTTTAATGTACAGTTCTAGTCGTTCAAACGTTTTTATTGTTTCATTCTTATCTTTCACATACCTACACTCATGCGTGAGAGTTTGCCGAAAATGCTCGTATTCGTACAGTTATTGTAATGACCGTGGCATAGGTAAAACGGCTGTTTAATGGGTCTTTCAAAAAGGAAAAGTGATCGTATGGAACAGCTCAGCATAAAGCACACAATTTTTTTTAAACTTTGGAGTTTTCTAAAATGATGGCAATGCAGACGAAGAAAAAATCAAAACGATGGGCATAAGATTGCAAGTTCAAGATAAGCTTCAACATCCCCCAAAACGTTTTTGTATCTAAAACCCTACAAATCTTTTTTAAAATGGTGCTTTATCTTTTGAATGAAATGGCTTTTGCATTTTCAGTAACTTTAAAGGAAAAAAATGCCTCTTAAATCTTGAACTATTATAGGCCACACAATGTACGACTTTCGGCTTCATGAATGAACTCCTGAGACATCTTTGTTTCATAGTTTAATAAAGATCCATTTCCCACTCAGATAAAAATTTACGATGACTTATGACCATGGTGTCTCCCTGTGTCGTAAAGGCAGTGTCACAACCTCTCTAGGGTACCGTAAGGGACAAAATTCGCCGGACACATCATTTTTTAAAGATTTCTTTTAGCTATTTACTTCTCAAAAACAGGCAAAATCCCATAAAATACGGTACAAGAAACCAAGTGCACAGCATCTCACATCTCCATTGCTCCCGCCTCCAAAAAAAGATAATCTCAGTTTGTGTCTCATCTTTCAAAAAAATTAATGCTCTTTTTAAGTAACACAAAGAACTTTGTTTTTGTTTATTACTCCCACCGAGTACGAACCCTTGAAGTGGCAGAGAGGAAGGAGGTGTAAATAGGCTCGTTATGTTTGATGGATTGCATTACTTCCAGTTAAAAAAGATGAAGATGCATTTTTAACTTGCAATTGCAACAGAAAAAACAACTCATGTGCACAGAATAAAGTCCTTTCTCATTTTTCACTAAATTGACTCATGTGAACTATGTCTATTGTTCTGTTTTGTGAACGGTAGTGTATAAAAATGTATGAATGAACAATAACATCCCTCTCTTTTCCAGGGCTACGACCCCTCTGAATAGAAAAAGGACATGAGATCTGAAAGAAAAAAATTAAAGTAGCCCACTCATGTTTTCATACGTTTTGCTCAAAGAAGGGTGGTATTACGATCCTAGTAAAATACTGAATGAAGCAGGGAGGATAAAATGTTATCTTTGGTCTTCCAGCCAAGAAAGAAAATTGAAAGAAGAAGAGTGCGATAACATTAACCATATTTGGAAAGGCGAACAACTTTACCTCCTTCTCATTTTATTATCAGAGTGCACATGCAAAAAAAACTGGCTAAAATACGAGTTTTTTATGGTGATTGCTTTGACAGCTGACAGTTTTTGCAATGATATATACAGACAGAAGACTTTTTTATGTCCCTGACGCTTTAGATGGGATTTAGGAATAAATGCGAAAGGATATTTCGATTTTTCTTGTTCTTACTTGAGTTGGGGGTGGAGAAGTGGCGATGAATGAGTCATACATTTCCTATGCAATATTTCATGCAAAAAATGTTTGACATCTGCTGGGCCACGTTACAATTTTCTCTGTCAACTTCACAAGACGTATTTTATATTTGTATTAGTGTTGATGCGTGTGTGATTACGGCTGTTTAGCGTAAATTATGCATGCATCGACTATTTAATCAAGAGGGATAAGGAAGGGATTTCTGAGGTAGGGGAACATTTACACATTTGCCTTGAAATTGTCCTTAGCAGTATAATTCGAGAAAAGGCTCAGCTCAAGAGAGTGTGATGATAACATAATGACAACAATAAGAACGTTCTCTGCATCATTGCGATCGAAACTGTTTTAAAGAGCGAACATTTGGTACGACGGATTTACTTATAAAGTGCAAGATGAGAAGAAAGGGAAACTGCTTGACTTGTCATGTCACGTCAAAAAGAAATGTGTACGCATTCCCTTTTCTTTGCTCAGGTTATTATCACGATTAAAGGGGGAAATATGCAAAAAAGTGCTTTAGTTAGCACAGCTCACGATTCTCTAATTTTAACAATTTCCACGTCTAGTTTTATTGTTTTCTAAGGTAGTGTTGAAGATTACTTATTTTTAAAATTCTCAACCGTTCATGCATAAAGGTAGGAAGAAAAGAAGAAAAGTCGGAAACAGTTGAGAGAAACCATTATGGGGAAATTCCGATTAAATGTTCATTAAAAAACGTAGAGGAATTGCCAAGAATATCAAAATAATAAGAAATCAAATGGCACTTGAGCGAGATGAAATAAGTGACGCAGTCACAAACCATTTTATATTTTAAAAGCCATGATCAAACTTTTACAATCATCAGGATTCATTGTTATTGTTTTCCTCAAAGGTTTTCCTAAAAGTTTTGATTTGGTAACGAGGACTTTTGATGTTGAATAATATTCCAGGAAAGTAATAATTGTCCTGTGTGCTGGAACACCGAATGTATAAAGTTGTTTGATGATTCCCCTCTGTATTTGCCCACTCAATCTTTGTGAATGAGTGAAATAAACGGAAGGAAGTAGGAAGCTTTGCTTCCACAACCCTCGTCTTATTTAATATGGACATGTAATGTGCGTGTAAAGAAACCTCGAAACTAAATGACTGCCTACCGATTGTGGGGTTGATGACTCTTTTGTGTGCGTAAAGTAAATTATGTATGCATCCGACGAAAGAACTCACGCAACACATAAAAACACTTTTAGTTCTTCTGTTTTGGTTTTTTACTTTTGTTGTCAAGCAGGGAATTTTATTATGCTTTTTGTCGTCTATAGTCTAGCTGGAAAGAAGTTCTGAAAATGGGAGGGCATGAATCATTTGCACAACTCACTCCTCCATAGTCGTTCTTGCTGACCAATTATCGGAGTTAGTAAGCTTTGGTTTTGTTGGCAAAATCGAGACCATTTGTGAGAGAAAATACTTATGTGTGGAGCTAGTGATGGCTCAATGTTTGTTTTGATGATAAATGGCAGTAATCTAATGGTTCAGATACACATGAAGCTAATAGCATTTAAGCTTTCAACTTCAACTTTTATTTTTAAAACACAAAATGATTGCGGAAAACTCGATGGAGACTTTAAAAAGGAAAGTAATGACGAATGGATGCCATGAAAATCCTCAAAGATATCGGAATGTGCTGGTAAACTTACATTTCTGTTGGAAACGTTTAAAAAAATTGGAGATGCCAGTAACTGGCAGTAGTAGACATGTTTGCTGATTTTGGATCTATACATTTTTTCGAAAGCATCATCTTCAGTTTCTTAAGACTTTGATGTGCGTTTTTTGATGCTGAGTGAAGCCGGCTGGCATACTTGACATTGAATGATAAAGTACGAAAATCATTTTGATGTCTCGCAAAACCCTGAATAGAAAGTGGAATAGTTATCAATAATAAAGTATCCAGAGAAAGCTCATTTTATATCCCTAAAACCGAAACTACGGAATTCTGCGTACTTAAAAAACAAGTTAGTATACTACTCCTGTAATAGGATAAAATATTAAACACCGAATGCCAATAGAGAGGAGGCTACATATACTCTTGGGTTTATAATGCACTTTTGGGTACTAAAGTAAATATACTCCACCATCCAGGCAATCATCTCCTTTTTGTTGGATGATACTAGTTCAAAAAGGATTTTGTCAAAGCCTCAAATTCTACAGCATAATTTGATTCCAACGACTTTCAACGAAATTCGTCGAAAAATAATAATATGATATCTAGCGTTTTTAGTATTACACAAATGTAGAGAAGCAAATAAATTTTGTTTGCCAAACTACTTTTGCAGCACACCCTTCCATTATTTTATATTTCTTTCAAGATGGCATGCAGTTTCTTAGTAGAAACTGTTTATTTTATTATCATTTTCAAGGATCATTCTAAGAAAGCATACCTCTGAAATACTATACTTAATTTGCTGCTACGGATTCCACTTAACCGATCAGTGTTTTTATTTTACTTTCATTGAGATAACTTGAAGTAGTAAATGGGAGGAAGAAACAACTTCTTAGATTAATATTTGACGTCTACATATCTTTCTGCAACAATAAATCCTAATTGGCCATTAGATGAAGCAGAACATACAATGTCCGAAAAATCATCCACTGTTGTTTCCTTCCACAAAAAAAAACTTTGAAACCACTGGGATGGGATGCTACAGTCGTAGAATAATGATTATGTTGGAAATTGCTCGATCATGATTATGGTACAAAATGATCATTACTTGCCAACTCTGAAAAATGATCTGAAGACAAAAAAGCTGCATCATGCTGTCTATCATCATACCTACTTAAATTATGGGTACAATATATCACACATGATTCTTTATTCGCAATTCAATGATGAGTATCACAGACTTTGAGAATTAATGTACCTCAATCGCTCATGTGTATCTGTATTGATATCGACATCAACCTTGACTGGAGGATTCCTAGCTACTCGCAAGTGATCATGATTCCATAAATAAAACCCATTCTATCACACCATTAAACTGAATGGGATTGAGAGCATCTTCCCATGAACTTCAATGAGATGGCCAAATGGAGGAGAGTAAAAATCTGTAAAATTTTTAAGATGGTCGGAGTTGTATCCTGTTTGTCGCTGTCTTCACAAGGTTTATTTGATCTTGAATTCTTAAGTCTCCTCAGTTCAATGTCGAGGCGAACCAATGAATGCAGTAGACTCATACGTCTTATGAGAATCTAATTAGTCTTTAGGTATTCGGAAAAATTGTATGCATCAGTCCCAGTCCTAACTAGGTAGTTGGTAGTGGTGCATTGCTTATTGCCTCATTGTCATCATCAAGGTTCTTTTTCTGGTTCATTGAAGAATAATGGATAAGTGTATTTGTTGAAGATATGTATAGTTTACAAAACGAAACACTTGTAATGGAGTCATTAGTGAAGTGAAATTTTCTGCTAGCCGTGTTATTTGTTCACATATTAGTTAATACCACTGCAAGCAAGCATACCTCTGCAGAGATAAATAGCATATTTTTGCAGTTTCTACAAAAACGTAACATTCTTGAGCCTAATCTAGGTTATTTCTGTGGTTGTTTCGAGGCAAAATTACGGAATCACTTGTAAATAGATGAACATACCTACGTAAGTGCTTATACATCTGGAATTCAGAAAACAAGTAGAGATCATGACGAACTCTACATTTTATATGTAACTTACCTATGTGTTTACTTATCGTAAGCTAATTGCGACTTACTGACTCTGCTCGCTCTTACCGCAACGGAATTTCATTTGTACTTGTCTTGCCCTCCTAATTTTCCTTGGCATGTGTGAACTGAACTGATCATGCTCACGCTATTATACTGCTGATGCTGATCCCCATCATGTAGATGTGGAAATAGAGTTCATGAGATTTGATCTGTTTAAAGGATATCTAATTTCATTCAAGCAATAATCAAAAGCAGAAACAGCAACATCAGCACCAGGAGGATCACAAGTGTGCAGTTTTGTTGTTGGAGTAAAACCAGATTAAAATTTGCATATCATCATGGCATGGCACTGTCTGCACAGATCGTTGTAACTGATATTTGGCGGATGACACCATGTTTGATTCCTGACAAGTAAGGGAGACCTTCCAACTTTCCTGCAAAATCATCTTTAACCTCAATTCAAGGAACAGTTTTATTTTCAAAAGTGCTAGAAACAGAGACATCAAGAGATAACGAAAGCAATTTGAGAAAATTCTTGAATGAAGCCATTTGGATCCCTTCCTGTTTTCTGTAAAAAAAAAGTCGTAGTGGTCACAATCACAGAGATTTTCTTGGTGATAGTAGGCAAAAGTTCATAAAGATGTTGATTGTGTAAAGCATATTTGTCGACGAAATGGTGGCATTTATGTAGAAACTGTCATCCTCTATTTCTTTATGTCAGTAAAAAAGTCTCTCCCGCAAAATAAAACTTCACTTTGTCACATACTTGAAACGTGTACAAGTTGATTTAATCAAGCTTTACAATCTAAATACGCTGAATATCTGTGGTGTGGTGAAGTGCAATGATTTCAACAAACATTCAAAGCCTACTTAAATTCTTGCAATGTCAGAAATGTTAATGACACGTTAATTGTGGTCTATGGTACACGCTGCTGAAATATCTGAATCGCCCTGAAAGCGACATATCTAAATTGCATTCATTTAAAAGAAATCGAGTGTTTGAATGAGAAAAGGTATGTTACTGCACAACTTCATAGTAGCGTCAACTAAGCTTTTGCCAATAATCGTATCACGATGAAAAGTCCGTTGAAACAAACACTATCATTTTGATACATGTATCCAAACCTTTGAGAAATCTGGGGTCACCTGTCTCCTTAAAGTCAAGCAAATTAACCAATAATATTTCATGTTCACGTGCTCTTTTCTTAGAGGAAAATGCCAAGCTAAGGTACATAAATATGCATAAAATTAAAACATTTTTTTGCGGAATAACCAATAATCACGATTCATGCTAAAGTGTTAAAGTTGCATATTGAATGTGTCAAGAAGAAATTTAGATATTACTTGAGTTTGAAAAAAATATGTTTTTCTCAGAAATCTGTAAGACGAGGTCATTAGTTCTAAGTTCTAGGCATTTCGTTTGTAGCTCTACACTCTGCATGATTGCTTCAATTGCACACGAATATTACTTGTAAGTTATTTTGTTTCCGCTCTTACCATGAAGTGGAATTATGTTGAATTTTTATTAAGTTATCGTGATTCAAAGGTGATGAAATCGGCTATTCATGAGAAATAAATTAACCAATAATTTTGAGTGTGGAAGTTTGAAGTTATCCCAATTCAAAAATTCGGGTGATTTGAATATTATTTGGCCGGCAATCGAGAAAATAAGAAAAATGTTCTCCAATGTTCCAATTTCTATTAGGCAAAGAAAAGAACATGAGTTTACAGATGCATTTTCTTCATGTCAATCGAAGACAAGTTTATGAATGTTATTTTAACGTTTACAATTTTTCGAAAGAAAAGCTCTGAGTGTGTTTGAGCACAGTGTTTTTTGTGCGTATTCTGTGTAGTTGAATCGCGTCATACTTCTATGTTTAAGCATACTTTGTGGAAACGAACTTCAGTTTGGCATTTGATGTCATTGCTGAAAGTGTTGTTTCTTATGTAGGTTTGCTTGAAGTGGTCAGGACCTAGCACCAGTGGTTGTGTCGTTACTGAAAACCACATACATACATACTTCAATACCAGCAAGTTTGCAATGAAGCAAAAGTCCAGGTCGGGATGCAGAATCTGACTTGTGTTAGGAAGGAAAGTTCTCGTTCTCCGAAGAGGCTTAGTAAAAGGCAGGTGTTTGGTTTAGGAAGTTTTAAGAAAAACGTTTTTAAGTATGTTTGGTTAAGAGAAAGGTTTCAAAAATAGAACAAATAGGGTATCCCTAGATAGGGGCATACTCAACTCAATGCTTGAAGTTGAAACACACTTTCTCTTCTCACGGTCTACTAAAGACCTATCTACTTAAATTGAATCAAGTTGAGAACTTAATCGATACAAACGATATTTGCCTCTCCCTAGAGCGTAAGTCAATTAAGCTGTCCAATTGAGTGGAAAATGAAGAGGAAACGCTTTTAGGAGAACGAGTGAGCAGCTTCCGGCTCATTTTTTGACTTCGTCTGCTAAAGATGTAGGAGTACGTATGCACCCAAACTGAAATCGTATCGGATTTTTATATTTGCATTTCTCGGTTGAAGCTAATTTACAACTTCCGGGCGTAAGAACTCCCATTCAAATTTTACTGCTGATGAGATTCAGGCATCCTGGACAAATTGGTTTTCTATGATTTTACGAACCAAAATTCTCTTGGAGTATTTGCGTGTATATATGAAACAAATTAGACAAGCTGTAGATAGGTATAGTTTTACATTCAACTGATAAAAGTGACATTATTAATGAGCTGGCATAACTAAAACGACGACAAATGAAGTGTATTCGAATGCAAAAAGCATGTCGTGCATCAGACAATCTAATCTTAAAAGAGATATCGCATTCGATTAAAAAAACATGAAGCAATTATTTACTTCCAAAATTGCGTCTACAAACCATTAATAAAAATCAGACCTTATTGGGAAAATACTAATTTCAGAGAATTCCATGCAACCCCTGTTTTCTTCCCGCTAATAATATATTATTCATTTTTGTCATGTTCGTACAATCCACAAAATACATTTTTTCTCCTCTCTTAGAACAGAAGATTGGCAGAATTTCAAATCAGGAGAATAAATTAATGAGCGAGAACTGTCTTCACCCAAATTACAAGTTACAAATACAATCATTTGTTGCTCAGAATAAAAACTGAAGTGTGCAGGGGAATTCGTGTGGTCCAAAAATGAAAAAGTAATTATATGTTGCCGAACCCATCTAAAAATTTCTTAATAATAACTACTTCAAATTGTCAACCTTGAAAGCAGCAAAATCTTCGCTATCTTTGCTGCTAGAGTGGTACCAGGTGCCATAAAGAATTTTCAATTATGAAACTCTTTACTTGGATAACCTGAATCAAGAAAAAAAATACTCGTGTCGAAACTTTGTTCACATCATGGAAGTGGAGACATCATCTTCCATCATTACTCCTCCAACTCCAACAAAAGGAGAGAGTGGACGCTCAACTCCAATTAAGTCCTTTCTCGAGAAAACGCCTCATTCCCAGACGCACATAATGACAGTGAACATCGACATTTCCGAAAATAATGACAACGTTACAAAGAAAGATGACAGTGGTGATGGTGATGCTGGAGATGACACCACACCTGCTGGTGGTGGTGTTTCTAGTTCAAATGGTGTTCAGTCTTCCAATAATTCGAATACAAATAGTCGTCATCAAGTGCTCAATGGGAACCTAAAGAACCCTTCTAGTGAATTAAAGCGAATACAAAGAACTTTAGTGAGTGAAGAGAGATTGACTGCGGCTTGGCGTAAGTTTTATTTGATCGTTTGATGAATTGCATAAAAAGTAAATACAGTTATAGATATCATAACACTCTCAGACTACTTGGCTTTTGTTATTGCAATTTTTATAGATTTACCTGAAATGACTGACATAATTTATTTTTATTTGCCTGCTACTGCTACTGTATAATGTTAGGTATCGTGCATTGCATGGCATGGACCGAACTTCCCGATTTGATTATGCAGCAGCGTAGAAAGTTTTTTTTTGCATGAATTTATCTGGAATCATTATCTTTTGGTTGGTTCTCACAGAAGATGTAATAATTCCCAAGGTTAATTATGACGGTGTATTTTTAGCTCAAGCACTACCTTAATAGATTTGGGAAAGCATGATGTGATTTTTGTAAAATGATCCGGTTTACATGAGACCGCAATGTGAAGTCTCAAGTGATACAATCAAGAATGCGATAATTGTCTTAGATTTGAGAACTTCAAGATTGTAGATAACTTTTGAATTGGGTTTAGTGGTCTAGGACTATGACATAACACAACACTATATTTTATAGAACAAGTTACATTTGTCGAAATCACGGAAAAAGCTATTTTGGGCTATGCACGATAGATGATTATTTTACATTTTACAACAACCATGCAGCATTCTTTTCCCAAATCTGTCTTCCTGAAAATGCATGAAGGCCTTCGCTAGTATTCGTATAATTCGCATGGTACAAGTCGTGACAAGTGGATGGTCTACTCTGTCATCATTCTATGTACGATTTACTATTTGTATTCATGAAGAACCAGTTCGAAATGCAAAAGTTGTTCCATGCAAATGCAATCCTTGAAATAAATTAAATTGCTGAGTTCTAATCATGCGTGGCAAATGCACAAGACTTTATTGGGATGGGTGTAGGTAAAGAGATCAAAACATGGAGTTAGCAAGCATGTGTGTGCTAGGAAATCGTGACTTATCTTGTTTTGGCCTTAATCTACCCTCTCTGGAGGTAACATGGACCTTGGTTGCAAACGTGATTCCAAAATTTAGTTTACTTTTTTGCTTTGCTATTTTTCCTTAAATTTTGCATTATCCTAATCCCAGTCTCCCTTTTGTTTTCTGAAGCAATAGGGCATGCAGTACGGAAAAAAGCCTGCATTTGCAAGTTCTTTTACGTTGAGACTTAAACAGAGTCATATCGTTTCATACTAACTTAACTCGAACTTCCTTCCATACGCTTCCTTTTCTTTGTATTAGGTAATTTTTCTTTGTTTCTCTCGGGATCCTAATATCGGGAATCCTTGAAAATTTGCCGCAAAAAAAAGCCGGTACTTACATATTGCCGCTGTAGCTTGTACCATTCTTCGTGAATTTACGCTGAACTTTATAGATATTGTGCTATCGCTTATTGCTTGAGCCTTGTTATTACACTGGGCGTTTTCAAATCAACAATTTTACTTCAACCGGTAATTATGTTTGAGTAAGTGTAAACTTTTACATGATGCAGTGTAATATGCTGTTTAAGTTTAGATTTTCTTATCAGTTTTATCTGCAACGTAGAGCATGGAAAATATCCATCATGAAAGAAAACCTTGCCGCTTTATATTGCTCCATAAGGATTTAACTGGATCATGATATGATTGTGTACTTACGAATCTATGTTTTTTATCGTAATGCAGACGAAATGCTGGAAAACGAGAACGAGACTTTGCGCGAACGCGTTGGAGACCTAGAGAAGAAAGTGTATGAGCAGAGGGACGAGATCCTGTGCCTCCGTGCCACATTAGCAGACGTTCTCCGAAGGATCACAAATCTTGAAGGAGTTCGAGGTGAGTTTTGATTACCATTTCATTAGTGAAAAGTTATTACATTAAGTTATGTTAGAAGTTAATTCGTTCAATTTTTATTTTATTTTAATTTACATTTTATTTAAAAGAGTTAGCTAATTAAAGCCAACTTAAAAGAGTTCTGCTGGCACTTGGTTCTTCAGTATTTACTGAAACAAATGATACATAAACATGCATGAAAGAAATTGCTATAATAATTGTGCAAGCATGCAAAAAAGTACATCTCGTACTTTGTTCACTAGGCATAATTATCTATCGATTCCACATTTCCGTTGCTCATCTCGTGCCATCGCACATTTACACTGGGCCAGCAGAGTGTAAGTAAAACTTTGTTTTTGACTTTTGCTATCTCCTTTGTACTAAAGATAAAACAGGCGAATTGTTTGCGATGCCATCTTATTGGTGTCCAGTGTCTAGTAGATATCAGGGTGTGGTAGGAGTGTTAAAATATTCAAGTTTGGCTCAGTTTTATCAATATTGTGACAAAACAAACGCGTTAGGAAAGAATAAAGTGTTGCCAGTGTTAGTGCTATATAGAACTCGAGACGCTAAAATTTAAAGAGTCAAATCCTGATCAAAATATTTTTTGTGCTTGCGGGACAGACACCCTGTAATTTGTCATTGTCATAATATCTGACTTCAAGCATTCAAAATTGTAATCCGTAAGTCTCATTTTTCATGCATCATAATAAAAATTATTTAAAATGGGTTCGAGGTAATTAAGATCTGATTTATGTCCCTAAGACCCCAGTGCATACACATTGAAATCTTTTATTTTGCTCCCGGTGTTTCTCCTCAACTCGACCTTACCTGTCTTGTAAACTACGTATGCTGTATTTCTTAATTTTTGTTTAGTTTTTTTAAAAAGCTTCTTACATCCTTATGACTTGTCATATTGCATTTTTGCTGCATTGTACCCAGCCAGCTTGTCTGAAATAGGCAATACAAAGTGAGATATGGACCAGGGCTGGAATATGCTCCCATGTTGGTAGCAATAACCTTGAAAAGTTTTGCAAAGTAGAAAAATACATAAAGTATTAGATTAAAGAAAAGAAGAAATCATCGAAAAGTTTCGTAATCTCTTCTTTTCTTCCAAAGCATTAAGAACTACTGTTGGACGTTTTTGTGCGTGACTTCCTCACAAACATGCAATTTTACTGTGTAATGTCATTCATGATGATGATGCCTTTGACTATATAACTCGGAAACTCATAATAATCATATTTGGTCATGCATGAAAAATGGCGATATTCTTTACGAAGAATAATGTGGTTAGAAGATTGTCGTGTCATCTTCAATTTTAAATAAAAAATATATTTCTAAAATATATTTTCAAAGGAATTTTTGTACGTCAAGGAAGTTTCATGAAATGTATCGGGCGTCTCGTTGTCAACCTGAAGGTGGTCATAATGTACCACTTATTACGCCTCACTGTCCAAGCATAATTCTTCTGGAATGAATATCAAGTTCCTGCTTAATTTTTGTGGTCTACAGAGGCATATTTTTATTTAAATCTTTATACAGCGTTCCCTCAAGACAATTTGCACGAAATCTTTAATTAAAGTTGAGTGAGTACTAGTCAGCAGTAGGCAGAACTGAACAACGAGGTGTTATTATATTATGCATACCACATGAGAACTTTTTTTCCAAGGTCATGAATAATTTATATTTTTGCTCAGAAGCACGTTCAATTTTTGCGGTTCACAAAGTCAAACAATTTTTAGCGAAAAGATTCTCACTCTTTCAAAGTTTAAAACTCCAGTGTAGACGAGAGGACTTTGGGAAAAGTTTTGATGTTGTAAAAATGGGATGGGAACTCTGATTTCTAGTTTTGGACGGCTTTTGTCGGAAAACAAGTTTTCGTCTACAGCAATGCATTTTAAAGTTACTCCTGCCCTGTCATGCTTAAAACTCTCGGTTAAAAAATTCAATTAGTAGTTCAAAAATTTCAAGCCTCTGGGGAACACTTTTATTGTCAAATAGAGGTTTCTTTCATTTGCATACCTTCAAAAATACATATTATGCATAACTATTTGACACAAGAGTATGGTTATTTAATTTTTGAGGCTTAAATTTCCTCGGGTAATACATGGGCAAAATAGTTTTACTAGTAAGTTAATTATTATTATTTTCTAGGTCGTTAAAAATTTGCGATTCTTACTAGGTAAAGTTTTAATACTCGTATCCGTAATAAGTTTTGTAGATTTTGGTAAACGGAACGTTTTGCTTTTCATTGAATTCCAGCGCTTTTTAGGATTATGGATATTTGCAACAAAAACGTGCACCAGAGTTTTTTTTTATACAAAAACCAACTCAAGGGTGTGTATCCATTGTCAGTTAGTAAAGTGCTTTCTTTTCAAACAAAGCGTTACTGCTTTAAACTTTTTATATTTAAATCTTTCTGTTACTCCGTAATCATGTCATTCGTTGAGTAATTTCAATTTCTTTATTCGAGTAGGTAGGTATTCGTAGTGATAATCATGATCATAAGATTTTTGCTCTAAGGTGCAGTAAGTTTTGCAGTTTCCGTAAGAAAGCCTTGCGTGCCACTATTTGGCAGCGGATGCATTTATAAATATTGTTTCAATATTTTTGAGTATATTTCATGAGTTAATGTTTTGCGATACAGAAAAGATTCTTTTAAAAATTTATGGCTTCTTCCTTTATGGCAAAATGTTTTAGAAATCCGCATAATTTAAATTTATGGTAAACTAAAGCAGTTAACATACTTTTTTGACAGATTCATGACTATAGCTCATTTTTATTGCATAACTTTTGTAGGTATTAAATACACAATTTTTACCTTATTTTTGCATATTACTTATTTTAAATAAAAAAACGCCTGTTACTGAAACTTGAAGTATCGCGCGACACTTTTTTTGGTTTTAAAATGTTCTTTCGAGCTTTTTATCCTTTAAATTACTGTGAACGCATGCCGCTATTGTAATTTATATTACTGTTTTAGGCGGATTCACTATTCCGTTCCCGCATTAGCTATGAAAGCAGTTTGGTAAAATGCACCATGAAACGCAACGCCAAGACCTATGCATCTTTTAAGAGAGCAATCAGACTAATTTCTCGCGCAATTTATCAGCCAAATGACCATGCATGCGTAATTAATGTGATTACAATTGTAATAAATTTTATGATGGGTGTTCGAGAAATATAAATCCAGCCGAATAGTAAAAACAAAAGAGGATAGCCCCATAAATATATAGGATTGCATGTACTATGTAACGTTTCTGCGATAGCTGTGAAAACATCAACAGAGTTCAGTGGGTCTTCAGTTCGCCCGTAAAATGTAAAGTGGTCACGCTGTAAATTATAAAACAATATAAATCTCATAATCTTTGAACAATCTTCATTTAAAAGTCATTGAATCGGTTGCTCAAAGGGAAATACGCAAAGACCATTGTACTTATTTGTGGGATGTGCAAACAACCACATTTACATCTTGTCATTATGGTGCGTTATGAATGTAAAACAAGTTTTGAAGGGGAGGTTGCTCAAAGGGAAATACGCAAAGACCATTGTACTTATTTGTGGGATGTGCAAACAACCACATTTACATCTTGTCATTATGGTGCGTTATGAATGTAAAACAAGTTTTGAAAGGGATTAGATCAATCAAAAATGTTATGAAAGAATGCAGATGCAGATGCTAGTACTGTACCGAGCTGTAAAATGATGTTGGCCACATGTAAGTCATTTAATGCAAGACGATCGTTAGTGATGCACATTTGCTCATGCTCATTAACTGACCTTGTATGAATTCGGATTGCATTTGTTTGAAAAAATATGCATGGACAAAAAATAGAAGTTTCATGATGATTGCTTCAATCCTCACTGTTTCATAATTTCATCAAGTTTTTACTCTGCAAATGACATAAACCATTAATTCAAGATTTTGTTAATAAGTAAGAGCGGCTTTGGCCGTGCGTGCTTGTCTTGCCGAAGTAAGCGTAGATTTGTATAAGTTTTAATGGACTTTTTAAATAGGGTACAATAAAACGGTATGACTCTCAAAGCAAAATTACGCACAATTATAGAAGTGGTAACGGTCTTTGCTTACCACATTTTCCTGTTTGATTAAGCATTTTTCAACACAAAGTAACATTTCCGCAGGAATTTTAAGATCTACCATCTCAAAATATTAGTGATTTTTGTTGAAGAAGTAATTCATTAAACATTAATTATTATTACTATCAAATTATTATTATCATAATTATTTAATACATCAAATATTAAAGGATTCGAACCGACATCTGCTGAATAAATTTTATTTTATATGGAACACAATCTACTAGCCGTTTCATAAAAAAAGACAGACTAACTTAATTAAAAATATTGTAGAGGTATTTTAATATGAACATTTTGCAATCAAGGGACTTACAATTAATTAGGGTACCATTGAATCTCATCCAAAGCATGTCGAAATCATAAAATAGTTGAAATAATGAATTAAAATAGATATCTTTTGCCAGCGTTTTGGCCTAAAAGTGATTAACTAAATCATTAGCTAACGTATGAACAAGGTAAGAACTAATTTTGTTTGTTTCAGGACCACAACATATCTCAAACGTTGCAGTAACTACCAACGGTGGCAGCCCTCATCATGCTCATTTTAAGGAAAACTTGGGAAGACTGAAGGTTTATCAGACCAACTCTGACGCAGCATCAAGAGCGGACTGGAGACGAGGTGGGCTTAACGGACATCATCCACAGAGTAATATTGGCATATCAAAGTACAGGTAAGCACTATTTAAAAATAATTCTTCTTTAGATAGAGTATAACTAAAAATCTACGTTTGCCTCAATTTACATATTTGTTGGTTAAAATAATAAGTGATCTGAAAATCTGGTCGATTACCGATGCAAAATTCATGCAAAAAATGCCAGTCAAACCTGGTTAAGAAGAGAAAAATAGTTCAGCTTTCAAATGATGAAACCTGCCAATTTTTTATTTCAAATAGAATTACCACACTGACCGCAGACAAAAGTCTAGAAATCTTGAAATTGGTGTATTCAAGGATAGATGTTTAGAAGCTTTTTAACCTTGAATGAGGTTATCAGCCGATCCTGAAAAACAATTTTTTTCATTCTCTAATTCATTAATACGACTATAATACCAGTCTCATTTTTTCAAGAATCAATTTTCTAGATTACTTCTAGAGCAATCCGAAAAATTGATTTGATTTATCTAGTTATTTCCCGTGCAAGTAGGTTAGCTTTGAATTAAATGTTGACAATGAAAACTGGCTTTGTGCTCAAGCTGCAATTTATTTGTTGCTGACGTGTCGTACAAAAGTAATCAAAATTGCCAACTTCTTTTACATCAAAATTATCTCAAAGTATGATAAATTAGTAACATCATCTTGCTGATTTCATCTCGTTCAGCTCCATTCAATTTCCCGATGAATTATGTCAGCCACAATCAGAGAAGAGACAGCGTATCGTGATAACATTAATGACAAACAGTAAAATCCAATTTGAAGACATGTTGCACACATATTTCTCTTGCATTATGAGACAAACCCAAAAACCAAGAAGGAGAGCAATGACACTATCAACAAACAAACTGTATCGATAATCAAGAGACACCCTCATCATCACATCACAAATCTGAGAATAGACGCTACCTCTTCCTTCTTTTCTTACAGATTTACTCCACTTTGGGAAGAAAATCATGAAACATGTGCCTCTGTAACTGACAAACTGGCAGGATAATGATGCTGATGCAACTTGCTAATAAAACGCGTAGTATTATTTTCTGTGGTTTTTACTGCTTGTCCAAACTAAAGTTTCATAGCGTGCTCCCGGCGAAAAAAAAGGAGCAAACTTTTCAGACACCCACACTCTTTAGAACAGTACACCACCGTCATCATTTATTTAAAAGAGGATTTCATTGCAAGAACAAGCCTTGTTCAGCAGGAAGGAAATCGTGCTGGCTCATTCACACGCAGAGTAGGAGCCAAGCCAACTCTCTGGCTCATTGTTACTTCGTTAAACGCATTATTTTCTGGTTCTGGTTGAGTTTTTTCTCCTTTCTCATTCACAGCAGTTTTGTCAACAAGGAAAAAATGCACCCATAATGGCAATGACAAATGGGGAAGATGAATTTAGCAAAAAATGCAGAGGCAATATTGCACTGTTGTGCTAACAGTTTACGCGATTTTTCATCTTTTTAGTTTTTCCTGTGAGAACCAAAGTCCCCTCAACAATATCTGTAAACCTCTACTACATGAATGACAGTAGTGGTACACTCACTTTACAATCTACAAGCAAAAAAGTCGACATGTGCCTGACATGAAATAAATAATGCCATGCTAAGCCGGTTCAACAAAAAATCGTACGCGGTAATTGCAA
This sequence comes from Seira musarum, assembly GCA_027743895.1. Classification (NCBI taxonomy): domain Eukaryota; kingdom Metazoa; phylum Arthropoda; class Collembola; order Entomobryomorpha; family Entomobryidae; genus Seira; species Seira musarum. The sequence goes on from JAHZMX010000234.1 coordinate 21,395, forward strand.
TTATTTCCAAGTACTACAGGTTAATAATTTTGATATTAATTCGCAGCGTGTGGCTAACTGCAAACTACCGTCTGGCAATCAATTTTTCCGTAGTTCTTTTTCAATTAAAATCCGCTAGGCTAAGAGTTGATTTTTTTGGTAGTGGATGAGTTATGATGCATGTATGATACGGCCAGACGAGTATAGTTTCGTTTATCTTGCGAACTTGATCCACTGACTGTGAAACTGGAGTGCTGGCAATTTTCGGGAAAGCATAAAGCTCTTGCTAACTACAGAAGGATTGGATGTATTACAAGAATAAATATTCATGAATTTTATCGGTGGTTCTAGAGTTTTACTTGTTTGAGATTGTATAATCAAAGCTTTGAGGTTTTTTGGATGGCAGCCTTAATGATGAATGATGACTGACTACATGGAATTCATATCTGTTATGAATTTGGCATGAAATGAATATTTGCTTTAAAACTACCGCCTGGCAATCAATTTTTCCGTAGTTGTTTTTCAATTAAAATCCGCTAGGCTAAGAGTTGATTTTTTTGGTAGTGGATGAGTTATGATGCATGTATGATACGGCCAGACGAGTATAGTTTGGTTTATCTTGCGAACTTGATCCACTGACTGTGAAACTGGAGTGCTGGTAATTTTCGGTAATAAAGCTCTTGCTAACTACAAAAGGATTGGATGTATTACACGAATAAATATTCATGAATTTTATCGGTGGTTCTAGAGTTTTACTTGTTTGAGATTGTATAATCAAGGCTTTGAGGTTTTTTGGATGGCAGCCTTAATGATGAATGATGACTGACTACATGGAATTCATATCTGTTATGAATTTGGCATGAAATGAATATTTGCTTTTAGCTTTGCTTAGAAATTGGATACCGTGGACTGACTGACAGAAAGAACTGCTCCACAGCTACAGCTACTATAACTGTTAGTAATGCAGTCACAAAGCAATAATATGAATTGTTTGCGTTTGCACAAGCAGTCTGTTTCTGTCATCATGAATCATAATTCCGTTTTATGTATTCATCCGTTTTAGTCATCTGTAATTTCCAACATCTTGCTACCACTCATTAGGAAAAATATGACAGTCGATTGTGCCAACATGATTGCGCAGTTTCAGTAGTAGACACACACATTTATGTCAAACTCAGGTAATCGAAATCGCAAAATCTGCTCTGTAATTAAGACCAGAAGTGTGTAGTGCGCTCTAATAATTTTTTTTCTTGTGGTTTCCTCCCTTAAAAGTTGGTAATCTTAAAACATAATCTTATTATTACACTCTGTAAATGCTTAATAATTATTGCATTTATCCTTCCATTGACAATTACGGTGCATGTTGCTTATGTTGGTATTGTATAAATTGTGCAATCAACCGGGATTTGCAATTTATGTAAAACTTTAATGTCTTACGACACAATAAGCCTATATTTTTTCCGGTTTATTAAAGGCTTAAGGACAGAGCGGCAAATGAAACATTTCACGTCTTACCGTTTGATATAATAATAAATATTTAATTTGCCCCACAAGCGGATTATGATTTCAAAGATAGAACTAAAATGTTCCTGTTGTATATCGGATACCTAAATACTGTTATTTCCCGGTGACTGTTATCGACACTAACAATTGCACCGGTTTTTATACTTTTTGTATAAAAAGGGAAGTAAAACACGTTTTCAGTTAAATAAATAGGTTTACGTGGTAGGGAGGCAGGAAGTAAGACCGGAGACATTTTTATAAGTGCCTCTCTATGCGTAGCAGTAATAGTTCTACCACTCGGCTAAGAAAAGCTTATGAGTTTCCTTAAAAATTGAACACGCAGTGTAATTTTTGTTTGCATAATAGCTGCTGTTAATGAGTTTTATTTTCCTTTCTAGTTCAATTTACAAATCCAACTTCAGTGAAGAACCGTGATGAACTTTTGTGAGCTCTTGAAGTTTTTTGCGCTTCGACGTAATTTGTATTTGTGTTTTTAGGTAAATTGATCTGTTGTCCCATTGACATTTGATATTAAAGTAACCTTATGCCATAGCTATTTGCATAAAATGCCTAATAAAAAGTCATCGTCTTCTGTTTTATTGCTCTTTCAAATCAGGCATACACACGAGCAAGGTATTTGCCATTCAATTTCGTATACTTATAAGAACCGACCATTTTCTGAGGGAATTTGAGGCAGAGAAATTTGATTACTTATGTTGAGCTCATCAAATTATTCATGCATCAGGTCATTTATTCACAAGATTCTTATGGATCTGGTAAATCTCTTGTGGTTTAGTTGTCGGTACTGTCTATGAGAACGGCGAATTGGTGTAATCAAATTAATGTACGTTTGGCCCCAAGCGTTCCTCTATGCGTGTCTGTCTTGTCTTGTCTGCTTCGATAAAGACTGGCCATCAGAAACTCAATTATAGCAGGATGTTGTCTAAGTCAATTTCTTGTTTACGAAATGAAATAAATCGACTCTCTCCGTTTCAAATTTTGGCCAAGAAATACTGGCTCAGATGACGCAAAATCAAACCACAGAATACATAATATTCAGTTTTCTTATCGAAAGTCCTAGCAAAGAAAATAGGATTTCTTGAGTTTAACAAACGATAAGCTTGAATATGCTTTTGGTGTTAGCCTCGCTTTCTTGAAATTCTTATGATAATGTATGGAAAAGTTGGAAACATTTGTAACGGAACGATCAACGTATATTATTTGAGCTCTTGTAAAATCGTTGAATTGGAAGGAAACGGTAGTAGCAGGCAGGTGGTTGGTTTTCATTTCTCAATTCATGGATGACTTGAAGAGGAACTCTGTCACTGTCATCATAATGATTACTCATGCAAGTAAGCCATTAAGGAGCGGTGCGCTATGCTTCGGTTTTCTTTGCTTTCCTCTTGAATTACTAGTGATGAACAATAAGGATAAGCTTTTCCATCGTTCGATATAAAGAAGGATATTTTTTAAGATACTTTGATGATCATCATAAAGTTGGTCACGTTGGTTGAAGTGGATGAGAGGGTATAACTCTAGGTACTCTACATTAAAATAACAATAACTGCTGAAGTGTGCACTTTACGCTTTTATAATGATAGACTATAGATGATATGATATAATTCGAAGAAAAAAATTGAAAAAATAATATCTACAAAATTCTTCGTGTCTTGATGATTACGATTATGAGGATAGCACTTGAAAAAACAAATGTATTATTTTTCAGACGAGCAAATCTTCACCAGTCGACGGGTTCACTTCATTCCGCGGATAGCCAGAGTTCAAACGGGTTGTCCCCTTCTCCATCACCCTCGCCGTATAATAGGGGAACCCCGTCGCCAAAGAACGGCACAGGAGGAGTACTCAGCCCTGCAACTCCCATTTCACCGAATCAGTTAAGAACCGGAAGTGGACACGGAACTCCGTCTCCACTTGCTAAGCGTTGGAGCTCGACAAGTGATTTTCATAGTGGGAGCACTCCCTCGCTCTTTTCACAAAATTCAGCAATGGCAGCTAGGTAAGTCTTGGTTTTGGTCCAATTTAAACCTTTATGATAATAGGAGTCATTTAACTTTGTTCGATTCAAGTAATTTCATTCTGTAACTCTCTTTTCCTTGAAAAAGAGAAACTCGTTAAAAAATTCGGCTTCGTCTACTCAAAAATGTCAAGGGCATATTATAATGAGTTAAAATCCGAGTAAAAGTATGCATTCTAATTAAGCTAATTAGAAAGAGGAAAGGCGCCTCAGAAAAGAAACGCCATTGGATCGACTTAGGTACTTGATACGAAATTCTGCTTTGAAGTACTTCAGATGGCATTCTTAATGCGCAAAATTGCATCTGTAGCGCATGTACGTTGCAGATTTGTGTTAGCGTTGCATTAAGTATCACATCACGTTTGCTAACTGAAGTAAACTAAAAGAGGATCACGACTTTTTGATTTTCTAACTTCCAATTGATATTTAATGCATGATCAGCACAAACATCTACTTATATATACAATTCAACCAACTTTTTTTAGACATAGTTTGAATGAATAACTTTCGTGAGTTTTTTTTTACTTTCCCTAACGCAGCATAGGAAAGCTGCTTCTTCTCCAAACTACTTTGCATTATATGTTAAATCCGAATCTATGAACTAACAAGTGATCCATTTGGACAATTGCTTTAGTCAATTATCAATTGGATTCCTAATGCATATATTTGGGAAAAATTTAATTTTTAAAATTGTGGTAATTTTTACATTTAAAAGCCGTACTTTAAAAATGGAGATGCTAGACGGCAAAAGATGATAATTTGAAAGAATTTTAGTAAATTGTGTTGTAAAACAAAGGAGCTCTATTAAAAGCTGGCGACATATATTCCTTCAACTTTCAGCCTTCATGCAAAATGCCCAACTCAAAAGGTGTAAAAAGAGAATCATATTATTTTTCGAATTTGAGGACCAACCTTCCTAAAATAGCGACATAATTTTATTCCTTTTTACTAAGTTAACGGATTTAGTGTTCATTGTTTTGTTGTCGGATTGAGTGCGACATCGCATATCTGTCCTACCCACGTTCTTCCCATATTTTCTCTTTACATTTATGTATTTTATCCTTGTCAGGTTTTTCATAAGTACAAGAAATGTAGGGTGAAAGAAGTATTTTACTTACAATGCGATTTCGCACGAGTCACGTATCTCATTGTTTTCACATCATCTTTTAACGATTTTTTGAGATGATAATGATACTTTTGGCTAACGTGATTTTCATTGGAGGGACTTTTTTGTTTCTAAAGAAGGAAGTTTCGAAAATTCTGACAGTATTATCACGAGGAAGCATAAAAAAAGAAAATTTTTCCTCAATCACGAGGACATTGTACCAGGTTAGTGGCTTCTCATGTATTTTTACAACAGATGTAGCGATGATAAAGAGGTGGCATTTAAGCCATAAACAATTGAGGAAATGGGAGTGAAATTGCTTTATCATTCCATAAATACGCGTCATAAAATAGCCGAAAGCTGAAAATTTTGCAACACATGAATTTAAACAATATCTCTTTCTCTATTTCTTCATTTGAAAAAAGGGAATGATAAAATAAGTGATGCCCTAAAGGTTCTCATTAATTACTCTGTCATCCTGATTATGCCAGTGTTTGTTTTTTTTGTCGTGACTAGCTTGATATTATTCTTACCTAAAGCCATATTCATATCGATAATTTATCATCATCAGTATCAGTTTCGGTAAAAACTAAACTCGGAATGCCTTTTCCTTTCTGACTAATCATATCATATTGATTGATCATTTATTATTATTGATATTTATTGCGTTGCAGAAAAATATTTATTTTACTTTAAACTACATTTCGTCTTGTGTTTTTTGTTTGTTTTTACATTGTTTTTACTCTCCTCTCTCTCTACTCGTTACTCACGCTCGTCTATCCGTGATCAGAAATAATGTAACAGCTCGGTCCTTGTTAAACTTGCATGTGAAATCTCCTCATACGAGGCACGGGTACGTGAAAAGTTTTAATTACTTAAAATCATGTTCTCTCATATTTTAAATAATTAATTATCAAGTAAAAATGTGCTCACATTTTAAGTGTGCAAGTGTTTCCACTCATTTTGCTTTATTCTTAGTTTCTGGTATGGTCGATTCCTTTCTTTTTTGTTTGCTTTGTGAAAATTTAGAGATTAATGTTTTCTACGCTAATTTATACTTTCCATGTAACCCATAATCTCATTACTTACTATAATTACCCCTGCAGTTTACCGATCTTATGGTCATTTTTCTGTAATTTACCTATCCTCATTTAGATTAAAGCTTGATTTAACTACGAAGCGTTGTATTTAAAAATATACACAAAAGATGACGACTATTCGAAATCTTAACATTGCATATGTAACCTAATATTAGAGGTACATTCAGTACTCGTGTAGTGAATGTCATAGCCATGGATTTACCCTTTACTCACACTTTGGTAAAATATAAGAAAATGTTGGTTAAACTTTGTGGTGGGCTGTTTAGTTTTACTTGAATTACGAGTAATGCATTTTATGATAGTATCGTAATAACCTCAATGTACTTACCATAAAACCGTCCATTACTTTGGGTATAGTTATGTTAATAGTCTGATAGTAAACAAAATTTAGACAGCATCCGCAGCATCACCATCATTAGCAATTTATAAAACTTCATTCCTATCTAGCTAGCTGTATACAATTTTTAAATGAGATTGAACTTGCCCTAATAACCTTGCAAGTTGCAAGATTTCACGGAAAATATTAGAGTCATATTTGTGCGATGTTTAAGAAAATTAATGCTTTTGGTGAAGGTTGTGTGTTGTATTTTTGTTTGAATGTTAGAGTATATAGTATACTTTATTAAGGAATGAGACGGCACCTGTTCGGTGACCGGATCGTGATCAGCTTATTTCAAAAAGTTATTTGAACACGATTTTTTAAATTTACAATTAGTTTGGGATAGATGTAATAAAAATGGTCGGGTAAGTTCTTGAGTCAATAATTGATTTCATACCTATAATTTTCAATTAAAATAACTTCTTAGGTACATACTTAGTGTTAGAAAAACTATATTGGGATGGGACACGTATTTATTAGTATATTATTACTTACGTACATTTTTGCATTTATCGTTATTTCACCGTTCTTAAAGAGATTGGTCTCGGGTCTCGGGTGCAATGTTTAGTCTAGTGGGGTTTCGTGAGACGTAGTAATATTTGTTATTGTTATGCATGTTGGTGGTGGTATTAAATAATAAAACATGAATGTAAATGTATGTTTTTTAATGTAATAATTTATGTTTTAACTTTATAGCACAAAAGATGCCACATACAATGCCGAGGAGGGTACTGTCCGAATATTCTTGAGGGGCAGACCCATCAATTTATACCTGCCAACTGGACTTGTTGACAACTACAGCTTGTCTCGAGTAGCTACAGCACCTCTTGCAAAGCTTCGACTGGAGTGGGTGTAAGTGCTAGCCAAACTCTTTCATGACAAATTAATTTTTAAAACGAATTAAGTTTTAGCTATTTGTATTATTACAATGTTCATGTTGTGCGAACTTTCCCATTTTCTCATTGAGATTTCCATAAATATATCATCCTGATCTCTCGTTTTCCCTCAAGCCTTTTTTTTTACTAAAAACGATTCAATATTCTTTCAAAGCGCAATAATAGGACGCACATAATATCCCTATCGATAAATTTCAATCAGGAAAGTGCACTTTTATTCGATGATGTGCCATTCTCTGGTTAGACTGTGGAGGGAAGTTTTCATTTGTTAATGGTTTTGAAAGAAAGCGAAACTTTTACAAAAAAAGTATTGGTATTTCCTCTCTGATCTGATATGAATAGATTTGGACTGGTTTATTCCTGTTGCAGTAAAATTGTCTGATATGTCTATCCTAATTTTTTTATGCGAAAGTTAGAAAAAATCATTGGGTTTTCTTATTTTGCATTTTATTTGTTCCTTTAAATACTGATTTCACATATATATATGTTCATCGAAACTTCATACATATCGTATCAAATGAAAGTGATGAAATAAGTTTGTATTTACATATGTGGCATATGTATTTACACTTCAAAAAATTGAAAGGATCAGCGTATCCATTTCAACTACGAGCAGATTGTTTTTTACTCGAGAAATATTGTAAATTCTGAAAAATTTAATAATGAAGGGAAGTTTTCATTTGTTAATGGTTTTGAAAGAAAGCGAAACTTTTACAAAAAAAAGTATTGGTATTTCCTCTCTGATCTGATATGAATAGATTTGGACTGGTTTATGACTCTTGCAGTAAAATTGTCTGATGTGTCTTTCCTAATTTTTTTATACGAAAGTTAGAAAAAATCATTGGGTTTTCTTATTTTGCATTCTATTTGTTCCTTTAAATACTGATTTTACTTATATATATTCATCGAAACTTCATGCATATCGTATCAAATGAAAGTGATGAAATAAGTTTGTATTTACATATGTGGCAGATGTATTTACACTTCAAAAAATTGAAAGGATCAGCGTATCCATTTCAACTACGAGCAGATTGTTTTTTACTCGAGAAATATTGTAAATTCTGAAAAATTTAATAATGTTATTTTTCATTTGAAATTGATGATGATAAGTTGAAGATGGTAGCGATAAAAGGAAATAATATAAAATAAAGAAAGGTCTTGGGGCATGCGAAATGTTCATTCAAAGATATATGAAGCTTCTACTTGCAAAAGGGAAATTACTCTCTGTCGTATTCACCGTCATTCCTTGATTCAGTGATCTTGAGACGGCATTAATTTTTCATTGTGATTCGTGATGGAGTCGTGATGCGTTTCTGTTCTCTTTGAAAATGTGAGGATGAGAAGAGACATACACAAACACACGACTCTGAATAAAAAAACAGCATGAGAAACTAGTTCACTAGAGCAAATCATCATAGGGAAACTTATGCATGCTATAGTGCAGTTGGTGCACACAATTTCCTCTCTGATTTTCTTTAGGAGACTTCTTAAAATGGATGTAATTTTGAGAAAGGGGAAATCGAAAAAGATCAAGAGGATGCCGCTCTCCTGTACCATGTCTGAATCTGCAAACAGGAAGGATAAGGAAGAATAATGGGAGATGAGAAATGCTTCAGTATTTTTTTAGTTTTCATTGCTTAAAGGCTAGTTCTCTAAGAAAAAGTTTGAATTAAACCCTCCATTATTTAACATAACTCATGCAGTTGCATTTTATTGACAGTAAAAATGCATCAGTGCATTGTGTAGCGGGATTAAATTGTCTGTGAAATGGGCTGCTCAAAAAAAAGAGCATCGTTTAGTCAAAGAATGAAATCCTGAGTTGCTACAATTTTACAGATAAACTCGTGCTTGCAAGCAAGCTTTAAAATATGTCTAAACATTTGCATCAAATAGATATGGACCATCTAATTTTGAATTCAGGATAGGTCTGACTCAAAATTTGCGTATAAATTTGATTTTTTCATTGTACAAAGTCCTACTATTACGCATGCAAAATGTAAATGAGGTGTGGGTACCCGATTTTGGATTTTCCCGGAAAAGTCCGCATCTCCTTGGTCATTTTTTCTATGGAAGCTTAGGGAAAGGGAAAAGTTAATATCATGTTAATTTTTCTCACTAAACTTCAGCCGGAATATAATTTTCTGCCAAGATTCGGTTTCCCCCATTCTTCTATTCTTTCGTGCTTGGGCCTGTTAGACCTCTTTAACGGGCCAGGTTACATTGAAATCTTGAAACTAAAAGGCTACAGTCAGCTCTTTTACTTTAATGATGATGATTGATCCTAATAATATTGAGGTTTCTTTCTGTCTGCTCTTTCATCTGCGGAGTTATTAATACTTTACTAAAACTTATGGCGTCTGACCTTTACATCTATAAAATAGCGCACCTTCGTTATACTCTTTTGACATTTTCAACTCCTAGAATAACCTAAATACGAAAACGCATTGCAGAACTTGTTCAGAAAAACGTGTACAGAAGCACATCATGGAGAATTTGTATTTCCTAAGTCTGCCTAACATAAAGAACGCATGTACATATTAAATTTGCGGATTATGCAAGTCGCTATTTCCAATTTAGAAAAAAACCACAGGGAAGAAGTAGAAGTAGGGCTACTTCCATGTTCGTTCTTTACTATGAATCACCAGGTTAGCAAAGCTCTTGTTCTCATTATGGCTCCACGAACTAGGGTAAATGCCAAGCTATCTATACTTGAGTAAAAGAGCAAAGGCAAAGAAAGAAGCATTTTCATTGATTATCGCGTTCCTTTTCTGCGCAATGTATGAAAGATATTGCGAATTTAATCTTTCGTTTAACAAAAGAAAATTTTATGATGGCTTATTTTACCCCCAAAAATATTTTCTTTTGCAAAGAAATGAGAGATGATGACAATTTTAAACATACTTGAGCATCTTTTTTTATAAAATTGAAGCTCCTTCCAGATTCTTTCCTGTGAATATATTTTACCCATTGTATCTAACCAAAGGAAAAAAGCGAGTAATGACAAAATTGTGTAGTGTAATATACCTCGTCTTATTGTCATTTTGAAGTTTCTTTTCCGTTGACAGTGAAGCTTTTTCTTAAAGTGAGGAGCAAAGGACTGACTGACTGATTTGACTGATCACTATACTAAATCGTCCCTGGGCAAACATGTGCTATATTTTCAAAAGAAAAGCTGTATAGTTTTCTTTGGTCTTGAAATAAGGAGTAAATTATTGATTGGAAGAAACTAGTGCAGCATAAAATGATTTTCATTGTCAGCGGTTCTGGATGGATGTCAAGTAAAAAATTGTGAAAGGCGATTGGCATGAGTGGCGCTTGTTTAAGATCATCTTGTCGGTCTAGGCGAACAAAGTCAAAATAGCTTTTGAGGAGCATTCAAATCAAGTGATTTGGCATCTTTGAAAGTGCGGTGAGCTGTACCGAAAAATTGGTTAAATCTAAAGCAAAAANAAAAGCTGTATAGTTTTCTTTGGTCTTGAAATAAGGAGTAAATTATTGATTGGAAGAAACTAGTGCAGCATAAAATGATTTTCATTGTCAGCGGTTCTGGATGGATGTCAAGTAAAAAATTGTGAAAGGCGATTGGCATGAGTGGCGCTTGTTTAAGATCATCTTGTCGGTCTAGGCGAACAAAGTCAAAATAGCTTTTGAGGAGCATTCAAATCAAGTGATTTGGCATCTTTGAAAGTGCGGTGAGCTGTACCGAAAAATTGGTTAAATCTAAAGCAAAAATGAATAATATTCTCGTCTGACAATGCAGTTATTGCAGTTCATTATCCACTTCAGTGAAGATTGCCTGGCCAAATTATGCAGCTGAGAAAATTCAAAATGCAAATAATAAAAAAATAGAACTTTTGGTAGTTGCAGATGTTATAAATGTAGGATGTGCATCTTGAGGGAAATGAGCCGGAAGAAATGGTTTGTTCATGATGTACCTCCTCCGAGTATGAAGGAGTATACAAATCTTGTTCGTGTATTTAAGCCTTTTATAATTTTATGTAAGGAAAAAACCAATTTATTTATGAAGGTAACATATAAGTGGCAGGTTTAGACTTTTACGGACTGGAAATGCTACGGATGAAGATAGTAAGAAGGAATGTGATGTCACAAGATTTAAAATGAAAATAGAATTTAGAATTTATTTCTTGAATCGACCTTTGTTGGCTGTTGCCCAAGCCATTGTTCTTCCAACCCGTTTATGGACGATTTAACATGACAAGACTTTTGAATAAACTGTTGTCAGAAAGGGGTATTTTGAGAAATGCTGTATTTAGCTCAAAGATTACAGACTGAAAACGGAAAAGTGAAATGGAATAACTAATTTACATTTGCTTAGGTATGTTTAAGGTAGATAACCTGTAAAACAGGATGCGCCCATTTACTAACACCGGCTAAAACCATTTTTGTAATATGTAATAATATCACGGGAAAAATGGTGGTACATACTTACATCAGCAATAGGTTTCGTTCCAGCCAAATATAGATTGTAGAGAATATTATCGTAAACTTGAAAGGGAAAGGTCGATTTTGAGCCATGTTGCCAGTGAAATTCTTGTACTTTTGACCAATGCAGCAACATCTATTTTTTTTGCGCTCGCCTGAAATGACTACCAAAATGTTACCTACTTTCAATTATGTAACTGTTTACTATTTTTAGTTTATGCTGCTTCATTTGATCAGCACCTAACAATTACTTAAAATGAAGGACATGGTGAAGAGGCGACGTTTTGCGAGTATTTTAAATTTTGACCTTGTGTGAACAATTTTGTATTTGGCTTGTGATATTTTGTGTTTTTAAATTGCAATTACATAGCAAATTAAATATATATTGACAAGTGCAATGTCTTCGTCCATGTGAATTAGCGTTGGATGCACGAAAATGGATTGCTGTGGGCGGACCTGTAGAATTTTTTTTCGCACAACCTGGCACCTTTATTTAAGTAAACAGACGTTGTAGTTTCTTTAAAAGTTGTATATTATATGCATGGAAGGCCGCAATGATCTCGATTGGATCCACCTATGGTTTTCGTGACTTTCTGCGCCTGTAGTTGTTCTAAATTGACAAAATGCAGGAACAACTAATTAGTAACAAAAGGGAGCATTTAGGCACAGCTAAACTCTTTTTGGTAGACAAAAATGAAAGATTTATTATGCAGGATTGATTTGAAATATGTATGTAGATTGATAAGCCAACTGACTGTAACTGAATTACACCTCTCATAGCATGATTATTAAAAACTAATACATAAACTGGACTGGAAAATCCTGGCGAGACATAGTATGACTTAAGCAACTATAATTGAACAATGCGAAAGAAATGAAAGTAAAATATTCATGATGGAATGTTAATTTGTGTTATTTTGTATAGTCTCGCAATTCACCCCAACAAACTAATCGTCGCTACTGGTCAGTGCGCCGGGCATGACCGACGTGATGGAAAGGTAACTTACTTTGGATTTCTGTGCATTAATTACTTGCATTGGAGTTTTTGTCCCAAAAGAAATATGTAATGCAAAAAACGATACGTGAATGGATGTTGAAGCGAAATATTATGAATTTTTGCTTGTTTTGTCTCCAATAGGCTCATGTTCGGGTCTGGAACTCTGTGAGTCTTCACACTCTTCATGTCATCGGTTTGGGTGACTTCGAGCGTTCCATTTGTATGTTATTTTGTATAGTCTCGCAATTCACCCCAACAAACTAATCGTCGCTACTGGTCAGTGCGCCGGGCATGACCGACGTGATGGAAAGGTAACTTACTTTGAATATCTGTGCATTAATTACTTGTATTGGAATTTTTGTCCCAAAAGAAATATGTAATGCGAAAAACGATACGCGAATGAATGTTGAAGCGAAATATTATGAATTTTTGCTTGTTTCGTCTCCAAAAGGCTCATGTTCGGGTCTGGAACTCTGTGAGTCTTCACACTCTTCATGTCATCGGTTTGGGTGACTTCGAGCGTTCCATTTGTTGTTTATCCTTCTCAAAAGCCGTAAGAATTGATAAAAATTAGTTTCATGTCATTTGCATTCTTAGATTCTGTAATTTTATTACTTAAATGCTTTTTTTAAATTGTAAATTAAATTAGGATGGTGGAGCTTTACTTTGTGTTATCGATGAATCTAGCGAGCATAATATTTCTGTTTGGGATTGGCAGAAGGGTGAGAAAGGACAAAAGTTGGCTGAGAACAAGGTAAATAAATCAACATGGTTCTTTAAAATATAGCCATATCAGAACTGATTAGGCCACTTATATAAAGCAATGATTAATGGACTTTGGAAAACACGTTAATTAATTTACTTCCACCTTCCTCCAACACAAAGCTCAACCTCCATTTAATGAATCAACAGTAATAATTATTATATAGTTTGTGTGTAGATTAATGGCACTGTACCTTCAGAAATGTTTGTACTAAATCAAAGTGACTCAGAAAATTCGGTTTTGGCAAACTATCCCTATAAATTATATTCCATATTGAGTAATTGAGAGCAAACAATGTCGATACAATAATCTTCTGACATTTTGGCCAGCATTTTGGCACGATTTACATGTGCGATAGTGTACACAACAATTGAGAATGCTCTTCGGAAATGGAATAATGATAAATTTTGCGTGCCACGATTGCCAACTGGGTTTACTCTATTTGGCGCTATGAATAATGCACAAAATTACAAAATCCAACCCCCTAAAACCTACATATCTTCCCATTTACTAAAAGAAATTTTGATTGATCGCCAAAGCTTTGTTCAAGGATGTGTATAGGCATTTCATAGCAGAGAATAGTAGAACATTATTATTTCAATTCCTAATTTGTATTTCTGTCACGTTTTTCAGAGCTCTGGCGACACAGTGGTAGCTGTGGAGTTTCATCCACTGGATAAAAACTCCATCATTTCATGCGGGAAAGGTCATATATCTTTCTGGTCGTTTGAAAACTGCTGCCTTTACAAGAAGCTCGGTATTTTTGATCATCGCGACAAGCCAAAATACGTCACATGCCTGGCATTCACCGCAAATGGAGATATTGTCTCTGGAGATTCCAGTGGGAATGTTTTGATCTGGGCTCGTGGAACTAATGTTGTAGCCAAAGCAATGCGTGGTGCTCACGAAGGACCTGTCTTTTCAATTTATACTTTGAAGGACGGAGAAATTCTTACCGGTGGAGGAAAAGATGGTCGAGTCGTGCAATGGGATGCACAAATGAACAAAGTCGAAATCGAGACTGTGGTAAGTCGAAGTAGTATTTTTTGCAAAAAAATTCATTTCACTAGCAATTTTTTGCAAGGCATCACAACAATAATGTCCGATCTTTGCATTGTGCTCAAAAGTTCTTGGCTTTTGAGGAGGAGTATGCAAAAAAGAGAAAGGAAACGTTTATGGATTACGTGCTAGGTCATACAATGGAACTAATGTTGTAGCCAAAGCAATGCGTGGTGCTCACGAAGGACCTGTCTTTTCAATTTATACTTTGAAGGACGGAGAAATTCTTACCGGTGGAGGAAAAGATAGTCGAGTCGTGCAATGGGATGCACAAATGAACAAAGTCGAAATCGAGACTGTGGTAAGTCGAAGTAGTATTTTTCGCAAAAAAAAAATCATTTCACTAGCAATTTTTTGCAAAGCATCACAACAATAATGTCGGATCTTTGCATTATGCTCAAAAGTTCTTGGCTTTTGAGGAGGAGTATGCAAAAAAGAGAAAGGAAACGTTTATGGATTACGTGCTAGGTCATACAAACCAAATTCACAAATGCTTTTTTCTAAAAACATCATAGGCGTGATTATTTTTTCAAAATTCTAAACAAACTAAAACATTTGAAGGCTAATTATTTCCCTAACTGTAGTTTGCCCAACATTGCCCGTTCAATGCCAGTGCCATTTCCATTTTTATTAGTTCGGTGCTAATAAACATGCGGGCTAATAATTTCTTCGAGATGGGACTTTCAAATATGGTTCCGTATCTAATAATAAATGCAGTTTTTTCTGCGCTACAAAAAACAAAAGCTTTCATATAGAACGTTTGAGTTTGAGAAACGAAAGACCATTACTGATCCTGGTCATCATCAACATAACCAAAACATTATAAGCTCAATCGAACAAAAGCCTTTTTGTTTGCTTGTCATCTTTTTTAGTTTTCCTGCTCCCGTAGAAGGGCAGACTATCATTAAGTCAGCATTCCGTGATTACATGCCTTGCACCTGTCAAACGAAATGGAGTAATAAAAAGGCAGTGGTGTTGCTGTTGCTTTTACTTTAAAAAAAGCTTCATATTATTTGTTGGCACACGCTGCATTTGGCGAATTTCAATGTTCTCATTAGTTTTTAGATTGGTTTTCGTTATGGTTCATTTGAAATCGCAATAAACTGTAATGGCATTTTCCTCTTGGGGTGAACATGTTGCTTGTTTTCCATTTTTCTTTTTTCTTCATAAGATAAAACCATTTTTGATGATCATTGAAATGCATTTTTTGTATGAAAAATTGCAAAATAGAATGCATTCGAAATGAGGAAAGCTGCTTCTCTTGAAATGGAATATGGAATACATCTGAAGGAATAATCGTGCGAAATTAAGTGATAATGCTACATGGCAGATAAAGTACTTGTCCATAAATGGAGTAAAAGAGTAGAATGAGTTGCATGATCGAGGCGAAAATTGATGCTTAGATTTCATAGAAAGTCATAATTTCACCACAATTTATGATGTCGGCATTCCTTTTAAGAAGCATGATTTTCAACTCGGTTTTGATGATGGGCTTGAAATGGGCGAGGCTTTGAGGTGCAATGAAATGATGCGTTAAGTAGCAATAAATTATAAAGAAACGCTATTTCTTACTCACTCCATTGACGCCAAATTGGGGCAATGTGAAATAAATGACATTTTGTGTTCTCGCATTTTTTTAGATCCCGGAACAATATGGACCGGTCAGAGCTATAACAGAAGGACGTGGTAGTCAACTTATTGTTGGAACAACAAAAAATTGTATTTTAGCTGGAAGTTTCCAGCTTCCGTTTCAGCCGGTTGTGCAGGGACATACTGATGAGTTGTGGGGATTGGCCGTAAGTACTATTGTGTCTAAAAAAACTATTTTTATTTTCATACAAATATACTACTTGTACGGACTCATGTCAATTAGTAAATGATTGTTTCTGCTCAAAGGTGCATCCGGACCAGTCACAATTTTTGACTGGAGGCCATGATAAAATGATGGTTTTGTGGGACTCCTTATCGCACACAGCTGTCTGGTCACTTGATTTTGATGT